>QEPC01005805.1:169311-194399 GCA_003113815.1 Sphenodon punctatus
AAATCACTGCACATGCGCAAAATGGTCACCACCATTTTGGTTTTAAGGGCAGCAGGCATATGTGCAAAACAGTCCAGAGGTCATCTGCACGTGCACAATGGTTTCTAAAATTATTTTATTTCTTGCCCGAGAACTCGCTCTGGGGCTGGGATCTCATGAAATCTCAATCCGGGTTCCTATAATTACGGGTTTTCACGCGAGAAACATTTGTTTCTTGTTAAGCCCAATATAACTTGGGGCAAGGAAACTGCAGTTATAGTTTTTAATCTTTATCTACCCCCTTCTGATTGGGTTTTCGATCGGGTACACGTCTGGTTAATATAGAAGATTGTGTGACTGCTAGAGGACTTCCCGGCTATCCCAATAGTACTAATTGGTGTCTTCAATGCTCGTACAGGAAATAACGATACTGATATTGCTCATGTCATGGGCTTAGAGGAAGATGAGTTTCTTCTTCCCCTCAGAGCATCCAGAGATACCACCCTTAATGCAGCTGGATTGCAATTGTTAAAGTTCCTATATAGGAATAATTGGAAAAACTTAATGGGAGGTCCAACTTAGACCTGGGCAGAGATTTTACATTAATCTCCAGCAACGCCCCGGTGTTACAGATTACATCTGTTTCCTCCCATTTGAGTGATTATTTTTATCAATTTCATGGTTCTACCTTACGGCTGCAGTGACCATCAACCAATTGCGGTGATATAGAGGACTCACTCAAGAGACAATTGAAATAAACGTGGATACTCCAGGGCTAGCGTATGTGGAACTAGAGGGACATAGAACACTGAAATAAATAAATAGTAACAGTATTAACAGTACTAACATCTAAGTAACTGTGAACACTCTCTTGAAGTAAAACGAAAAGGATAAGTGTTTGTGCCATGACCGTTAAAGAGATGATTGCAAAGTAACTACATTCGCAGCTGCAGTGTGAACTGTGCAAAAGTAGAGTCACTAATTCAATTTAAGAAAGCCAATTAGTTCCTTCTGTTTCTCAAAACTCATCACAACATGCCCTTGAGTACCTTTTTGTAACTTTTGAGACTGCACTGAATGGAAGGCACTTGCATTCCTGGACAATCAGCAGCATGGTAGACTAGCACGGAAGAGGGTGCGCTGACACCTGAGCTAGCGGCTGAAAACTCTTGAGCTACTCTGCTGAAAACTCCCTTGTCTACTGTGATACAGATCTGCTGTCTTATCTCCTTTCCAGGCCAGTTTTTCCATTTCAAGCTAGGGCTGCTGCCCCTTGGGCGGCAGCCAAAGGGCAACACAAACGAGTGCTAGCCATTTCGGGGCCATGTCGTGTACTGCCTGTTCCTGAGACTCTGCCATACCGGTCACCGCATCACCGCAACATGCCAGCACCCACCCGTCAATCCAATCTGCCTACAGCAAACATCTGGTCTGCTTCCATGCACCTCTCTTCCTTTCTCCTCATCGCCGAAACTCCTAACTGCCCCCTTGGAGCAACATTCCTCCTTCCTCTCAACCCCGCCTCCCCCTCCCCATATCTCAGCCCCCAATCCTAACTCCTTGCTACCGCCCCCTCTTCCCAAACCTTATTCCCATCCTCTGTCTCCCCCCACATCTCGGCTGCCTCTCTCTTGCGCTCTCTTCCATCCATGGTCTCTTCCTCTTCTGCTCCCTCCAGTTCTTTGCCCTTACAGAAGTCTGGATTCCCCCCTGTAGCGCTGCCACTCCTGCAGCCCTCTCCCTTGGTGACCTCACCTTCACCCATTCACCATGCTCTGAAGGCCGTGGCAGCAGTATTGGCCGGCTCCTTGCCGAATCCTGTCAGTTCCAACCCCTCAGCACTCCTCCCTCTCACTCTCTCTTTCTTTGAGGCCCATGCATTCACCTCTACTCCCTCCCCCCATGTTGCTGTCACCAGGCTCCTTTCTGACTTTGACACATGGCTTCTTTTCTTCCTTTCCAACGACAATATTCCCACCCTTACACTAGGGGACTTCAATATCCATGTGGACACCCCCTGCGGGGGGAATGCGCAGTCCGAATATGCATGGGGATCGGCCGGTCTGAAAGCTCCCCCCGCGCACAACTTTGTCGGCAGAGATGCACAGGGATGCAGAACAGGAAATCGAGCTCTGTATTCCTGAGAGTCTCTGCTGGTAAAGCCACGCGGGGTGTGCGTGTGCTTTCAGACCGGCCAATCCCCACGCATGTTTGGGCTGCGCATTCCCCCTGCAGCCCAAATATGTGTGGGGAGGGGGGCGGGGGAGACATGTCTGAAAGTGGCCCTAGTCTTATATAAAAAAACACTTTTCTCTCAGATCTCTCCTTTGACGCCCACCCTTCCTGTCTCTGACCATCACCTTGCTTTATTCCATCCCACCCATTCGCACCCTCCTGCTTCCCCAACCTCTTGCTCTTTCCGTGACCTTCAATCCACCGACCCTCTTGACTTTGCTTCCTCCCTCTCCCCACTTCTTGCTCTCGAGCGCCTCTGGTGGAAGTCTCATGAGTTTGTAGACTTCCTCATGAGTTTGCTGACTTGCCCTTTCCCTGGCCAAAGACCGCTATTACTCCACATTAACTAAATCTCACTCTCATAATCCCCACCATCTCAACATTTGCTTCCCTTTTGTAGCCTCCCTGTCCTCCCCGCCACGCACTTCCTCTCTGTGCACAGGATCTGCTCTCCTTTTTCAACAAGTTTGATAAACTCTGCCTTGCTATTGCTTCTCAATCCTCTCCCTCCCCCATTTCCTTCCCTGCTATTCCCCCTCCTGCCTCTCTCCTCTCTAGCTTCTCTTCATGAGATCACATCCCTCCTCTCTTCACCCAACCCCTCCACCTGCCCCCGTGACCCCTCACCCCCTCTCGCCTCCTGTTATGTTGTGGCACTCTGCAAGGGGCAAAGGCCAGGGACTTAAAGGGGCAGGGCTACAGCATGCTCCACTCCTTTCTTAACATGACCACATCTCCAGAGTCATGGTGTTCTGAGTGGGGAGGGCAAGGTCACTTCGACAGTTCGGGCCTGGGTTCGGATTCAATGCAGGTGGACTCAATTTGGCTTGGGCCAAAGTTTCTGACCCATGCAGAACGCTACTGTTCACCTAACTCAATGTAAGAGCCAGATCCCAGCTCTACTGCTTTCTTACCTGAAGCTTGACAGAAGCTAAATCCAGCCGAGGACGTGGTGGTGGTGGTGGCGGCACTGGTGCCAAACACTGAGCCGCTCTGCCCAAAGCCAGAACTCTGCCCGAAAGCTGGAGTACTGGTCTGCCCAAACAATCCACCTCCAGTAGCAGAAGGCTGTCCAAAAGAGAAGGAGCTGGCAGTGTTGGTGCTAGCTGGCACTCCAAAGACAGTCCCGCTGCCCGAAACAGCAGTGGAGGATGCCGCCTGGCCAAAGGCAGGCATTGCCCCAAAACCAGTCTGGCTGAAAGTGAAGCCACTCGAAGAGCTGCTTGCTGGCTGTCCAAAGCTGGGAGCTTGCCCAAATGCCGGCTGGCCAAAGCCACCAGCTGCGGTGGCGCCAAAAGCAGTCGTGCCAAATGCCGAGCCTGCTACCTGAGTAGCTGTGGTGGTGGTGGCTACAGTCGTGTCAGCGGGTTGACCAAATGGAGAGGATGCTGTGGTAGCAGCTGAGAGCTGTCCAAAGACAGGAGGAGTGGAAGAGGTTGTTGTGGTGTCGCTGGCAGGCTGACTGAATGCTGAACCAGTGGAACTGGAATTTGGAGGCTGCGAGAAGACAGAGGAACCTGAAGAAGTAGCCACAAAGGCAGAGGTACCAACAGCCGGGCTGGGTATCGATGTACCAAGGTCCGAGGATGGTTGGGTGGTTGACGTCTCCGCAGAAGGGGAGGCAGCGCTCACTGTAGCTGGGGTCAATGAAGTGTTTTGGTCCAGTGAGGCAGAGGTAGAGACTTGAAGAATGACCTCTGTCTTGGAATCGGTAAAGGAAACAGCTGTAGCAACAGCGTCCGTGGAAGCTGCCTCCAAAGCCGTGGTAGGAACGGCAACAGCTACATCCCCTGCTGTAGGCTGATGTGAGGCGGACGGTTCTCTGGCAGGATCAGTTGGATGTAACTCTGGTTGGGGAGGCGGCGAAGCTGGAGGTGCAGACACTGTTACTGGCGTTTCACTTTCAACTGGTTTCTCCGGCACAGATGATAACTGTGCCTCTACTACAGGTTTGCTAGGAGCTGCAGAAGGTGTTGCAGGAGGAACAGCAGGTGGTACAGAACTCAAGAGGCTTCCAAACGACAAAGGCACATGTGCCGATAGGGTTGCAGGGGCCGAGGTAGACGCTGGAGCACTACTGGCTTGTACAATCCCAAACGTGAAAGAGGGCTTGTTACCGCCAGAAGCTCCTCCAAGGCTAAACGGCCCTGTAGGCCCCGTGCTGGTTAACTGAATGTTACCAAATATACTGCCTGTGGTGCTTGTGCTGATCGGCGTGGATGCTGTACTGCTGGTCACGACTGTTGAGGTGGCCTCCACAGGCAGAGGGCTTCCAAAGGTAAATCCTGATGGGATCGTGGATGGTTTAGTTGACTGCGCACTGGTAATGCTAGGGGGGGGTGTTTTAGCGCCAACCTTGGTGTTATCATTTGCTTGGCCAACCCTTAGCCCCGAGAAGCTGCCAAGAGTTTCCCCAGCCAGAGCGCTTTGAAATTCAGGCTCTTCCTGTTTCGATGAAGGAATTTCCACTTTGCCAGATGTTGTGAGGGGAGCAGAAGCAACAGCCATGGTGGGTTTGTCATTGGTCTGGCCAGCATCGCCCGAAGAGCTACTGGTAATGGAGACTCCTGCTTTCACGGATCCGAAAGTGAAGGAGCTCTCTGGAACAGTTCCAAATTTAGCACCTCCACCAAGTGCAAATGGATCTGGCTGGCCTGGCTCTTTCACAGCGGGGGTCACGGCTATCAAAATAGAAAAAGAAATCAGAAAATGAATGAAACAGGAATTACTTGCTTATCTTTATACAGTCAGAGCATGTGTGACATGCATGCTTTAGAGCAGGGGTGGGCAACCTCTCTCCTTCCACGGGTCACTTTGAAAATGAACACTAGCTCTGAGGGTTACTCTAGCAGCTGGGAATAGGGTGTGAAAGGGATGCAATTCAGGAGAGCAAGGTCCACGTCATCGATCTGTAGCATGGATCTGTGCCCTATCCTGTGTGCAGGCCCTCATTTCTGCTCCCTTACCCTGAGCTCATACTTTCTGTGTTTGGGTGTAGGAACTGGATCCAGGAACTGGACAGGGACCAAATAAGAAGCAACCCACAGGCTGCGTTTGGCCTCCAGGCCTGAGGTTCCCCCACCCCTGCTTTAAAGGCAATGCTCCTACCCCAAAGACTTTACAGCAGTGTCCCAAAGTACAGGCCAGGAGCCAAAACGTGGGGAGGGTAGGGTTGTGATCCCAATTTGATACAGTTTGCATGTGTGTTGCTGTTTGTGGGGGGGGGGAGGGAGGCCAAAAGAATTATATTTAAGTCTCAAATTATGGTCACACGGGGCAAAACGCATGGGACCCACTGCCTTCTAGACTCCTGATCATCAGATGATCAATCATCCATGCCAATTCTTCCATACGGTGGCCACTTTTAAAGGCTTATTTCAGTCTGAAGAGGGGTTTCAGCAGTTTTATCTGCCTCTAGTCGGTGGCTTTTACATAATAAGGGTTCCCCTCCCTCTTTACCATCCCCTTTTAAATTATTCTCAAATGGATATTTTAAATGGATTTTAGATTGTTTTATCATATCTTTATGTTGTGAACCACTGCAAGCACCATTTGGCCAGTGGGGTGTGTGTGTGCGCTATAAAAATAAATTATGATTATTAAATTGCTTGATGTTGAATATGGACAACTCATCCATCAGAACTAACGGGGGACAGACCCAGCAATAAATTCTGACTCCTTAATCCCTATGGGCAAGCTGCAGGGGCTGATTTACAATCACCTCAAAGCATCTCTGAAAGGGCAAAGGAGCCCAGCTGCTATCACATTGCCGCCTCAGAGCGGATTCCGGATAGTTCCAGGCAGGACTGAGCAGACACCCTGCTGCGCCCGTATGCTGCTCCCCTCAGCACAGCACCAACAGGCAGAATTCAGCATGGTGTTTCCAGGGATCTGTACTGCAAGGGGCTGCATGCCGTTGTACCAGAGACTGCCTAGTAGAGGTGGGACTATCGCTATCGGATTAACACCCATAATGGGCGGTATCCCTCTGTTTTCCCCTTCCCTGTCTCCCCTCCCCGTCTTTAGATTGTAAGCTCTCGGGCAGGGACCATGTCTATCTTATGCTTTGTAAGCGCCACGTACATCGCTGGCGTGATATAAATGCTAATAATAATAATTATTATTATTGTTGGTATCGACAATATCGGATTTTTAACATTGCCGGTTTTATTGGATTTTTAATATTAACGCCATTTAGCAATGGCCGCAATATTAAAAATCCGAGAAAATCGGCAATGTTAAAAATCAGATATTGGGAGATCCAATACCGATAAATCTGATACCCAATAATCCCCCTGGAGTCCCACCCCTACTGCCTAGTGCTGCTTGAGTCCACTCAAGCGAGCTCCAAGGTAGCATAGCAGAACCAGGGTTCCCATGTCGAGGGAAAATACTTCTTTTTCAACCAGAGAGAGGGAGAGAGAGAACTGTGCGGCTGTGTCCCTGTGGGCATTTCATGGCTTGCCTTGGGCTGCCACCCCCACCACCAAGCACTACCCCAGTCAAACCCAAAACTTCCATCACCCATCACCACTGGCCTCGGAGATGTTGGGAGGTCAGTCAGTGGTTAACATCAGCGTAACAAAGAATTCTTTACTCCTGTACAATAAAAAAGCTATTTTCTGGCAGCTGCAAAGTTTCCTACAGAATTGAATCTCTCTAGATAACCTAGCTATTTATAGACCACCCACTCTTTTATCTAGTCTGCTCTAGCATCTCTAACAGTGAAGAAAATCTGCCAAATGTAATTACTTGTAGCAGATAGTATTGGGGAATCTGCAATTCATGACATTTTCCATAAGGCATTATAAATTATACTTTTATTCATTGCAATTGCATGACTTGAATATAAATGCTTACTTGTGTATGTACAGCCAAACCTCACTATAACAAAGCCTGCTTATAATGAACCCCCAATTCACGAGCCATTTATATCGTTTGCATACATTCAAACCCTGTTATAACGAACACCCTGATGGAAGGACCTTTCCCTCCCCTGTTCCCATGAGGGTTTATTATACCAAAGTTAGACTGTGGCACACAGATTTAAACTATATTTGTTTCAGAATATCTGGACTGGGGAAAAAGCACAACAGGTAATGGGATAAAGGTCAGAGAGGGAAAAAGCAGGTACATTTGGGATTCTGAGAAGGTGAAAGATTGAGAAGCCACAGCCTCAAGGACTCTCCTTTGCAATGATACAGGATACTGCATCCTCCCTCTAACATGTTTGATTATGGTAAGAAGCATGGCTCCCAGTTTGCAAACACGAAGAAGGCAATCCTCATTCATTCATTGAGCCCCTTGATCACCAGCAGCCAGATTAGAGATTTGTGATAGGACTGACATGCATTGTCTAAGTTAATGGCCCATTACAGCCATTCTGCAAGCTGGGAGGAATGCCCCCCCCCCTTTTTTCAGGAAACTAATGACTCATCATCTTAGAAAACACAAGCCTTTTGAGTCTTCCCCCAAGGGAAAAGTCTCTAATTTGCCTGCTGTCTCAAACAGCCTGAGTGTTGTGCACATTAGCTACTGAGAAATTTACAGCATATGGGGAAAGGGCCACTCACCAAGACCCCAATCTACTGATGGCATCGATGCCTATGCAATTTAAATCTTGCAGAATAAAGACAGTGTAGGCAATAATTTTAGATGCTGTTGTTTTCATATGATAATACTTCAAGCTAGATGTTCTTGACAGCAAATATTTTGCTTACCCTTAATTGAAAGGCAGGTGGCCTGAATCCATGCACATTACATAGCTTAATACATCCTAGGTATACAGAATGCAATTATATTGCAGCCACAGCAGTTTTAACAATAGAACAGCAACATAAACAGAGAACTTGGTATGTATGAAAAGGAGCGAGGGCTCAATTAAAGAAGAAAGGCGGCGGCTGGCACACTTGGCAAAATTTACCTTGTGAGGCACCAAGGCTGGACGACACCGATGCTGTTGTAGTTGAAGTGACTGCACCAAAATTAAACCCAGTCCTAAATTTAAACACACCACAAAAACATTTGGTTTAGGTTCAATGGTTTCCTTCACTCAACTTCATGAATGTATCAGTTTTCTCCCCATGTTCCCCTCCCTTCCCCGCCATAGATGGTACGCCTCTTAAAGCATGGCTCTATCTTTAATAATTGTTCAGTGCCAGGCATGTTGCTGGCACTATATAAACAGGAAAGAGCTATATGCCCGTGCATATGTGGTTGCACACCCAAACCATTCCTGCTTCATTTCTGGCTGGTGGTCTTGGCTGCCGAGATTCTGAGAAGCAGCTGCAATTCAGCTGCCAGGACTCGGGTGCAACGATAAGAAACAGGATGATTACGGCACTGCGGGACCTAGAACCAGCCCTGGCCGGGAACCGCGCTTGAACTGCCCAAGAACGGCATGCAGATCCTAAGCCAGTTTGCCCATACACACATATACCCACCCACATGCACCCACACAACACAAGTCACAGCTAAAATATTTTGCCAGTTATCAAAGACACTAAAGGAAAACAGTTTAATTTAGTTTCCTCCCTATCAGACAAACGTACGTTCCCAAGGGACAGTGCAATGGTTCGTGGCTCTTCCAGCCTCCTTCCACCTTCCTACACTCCTCCTTGGTTTTGCTCCTCTTCCATTGGCTGTTAGGAAGGGCTTCAGGTGGGAGCCAGCTCAACATGATGTGAATCTGGCAGAGCATACCTGCAGCAGTGACTACCAGGGTGAATGGGGCTATTCAAAACAAAGTGACAGCTTTAAAGCTAAGTGGCTTATATTAGCCATGGGATAACCACACACTTCCCTTTTGTTCTCAGATTAGATCATCCATAATGTTAGACAATTAGAAAGGAAAATTGGGTACTTACCTCTGAATTTTCCTTCTGCGGGGGATCCTCCTGGCCGGCCAGTCTGGACTGTAGGGTAGATCCCGCCGGGAACCACTAGGAGGCAGACATCGACTTTCGAGGAGCCTGCTAGGAGGGATCTAGCCTATGCTCCCCAGAATGTAATAGCTGTACTTGAGATTTTAAAAAACCCCATAAACGCTAACCTTACTCGTAACCTAATAACTAAGGTAACTGATTCTAAGAGTGAACTAACTCGGTCCACCCGCACCAACTGAATAAAGCCGCCAATCTTGAATTTACGGCTGGGAACAAGAGTTGTACCCCCCTTGTACCACCACAGAGTTGACCTCACTCCGGGTGGGGACTGGCCGGCCAGGAGGATCCCCCGCAGAAGGAAAATTCAGAGGTAAGTACCCAATTTTCCTTTCTCCCGGGGGATCCTCCTGGCCGTCCAGTCTGGACTGTAGGGACGTACCAAAGCAGTACGCTAAACCCCAAACAAGGGAGGGCAGACTAACTTAACGAGGGAGGTCAAGGTAGGTATCTGTGATCTCCAGACGTGCCAGGGCACGTCTCAGAGTACCGCCTGCAGTACCTGTCTCCCAAAGGCTGCATCTGCTGAATCCTGAAGGGGAATTCTATAATGCGAGGTAAAGGAATGGACAGAAGCCCAAGTTGCCGCCCTGCAAATAGATGCGTAGGAGGCTGCGTTCCTGAAGGCCTGCGATGTAGCAGCGCCCCGCAGGGAATGAGCAAAAAGACCCAAAGGGGGAATCTTTCCCTCCGCCTTGTAGGCCTCAGAAATAGCTAGGGTCATCCATTTAGCTATAAGAGACTTGGAAGCTTTCAAACCCTTTCTCTGGGGGTTATAAGATACGAACAAGGCAGAAGATCGCCTAAAGGTCTTTGTTCTATCCATGTAAACCTTAAGAGCCCTTCTCACGTCCAGAGCGTGCCACTGACGTTCCAGTGGGTGAGAGGGGTTCGGACAAAAAGAGGGCAAATAGATCTCTTGTTCCCTGTGAAACCTGGAATCCACTTTAGGGCTGAAGGCCGGATCCAGTCTAAGAGTCACTGACGAGTCCTTAAAGGAACAGAGAGCAGGCTCTATGGAGAGGGCTTCTAGTTCTGAAACTCTCCTGGCAGAAGTGATCCCCACCAAAAAGGCTACCTTGATGGACAAGTAATACATTGAAACCTCCCTAATTGGCTCAAAAGGGATCTTAGTGAGAGCTCTCAGGACAAGGTTCAGGTTCCAGGAAGGGAACCTGTGTACCACGGGAGGAGATAGGAGCCTAGCGGCCCTAAGGAAGCGCCTTGCATGAGGGTGACCCGAAATCCCCTTACCTCTGAGGGTAGACAGCACGCTATTAAGGGCTGCTAACTGTCTCTGTAAGGTACTAGGCCTTAGACCCCTATCTAGCCCCCCTTGCAAGAACTCTAAAACTATGCTAATGGAGGCTTTCTCTGGATCCAGAGACCTGGTCTCACACCATTTAACGAACGTAGCCCAAGTGCTCTGATATATTCGCCTCGTAGCAGGCTTCCTTGATTGAAGTAAGGTATCCAAAACCTTAGAAGAGTATCCTAGCCTCCTCAAGACCCTCCTTTCAAGCTCCAGGCTGTCAATCTGAGCGACTCTGGGTTGTCGTGCATGACTGGTCCCTGGGATAGCATGTCCGGTCTCGGGGAAATTCTGAGTGGAAGGTCCTGACTGAGATCTTGAAGATCTGCGAACCATGGCCTTCTGGGCCAGAACGGAGCTACTAGTATCATCCTCGCCCGTTCCTTCCGGACCTTCGCAAGTGTTCTCTGGATAAGAGACAGAGGTGGAAACGCAAACAGGAGCTCCTGGGGCCAAGGACAATTCAACGCGTCGAAGCCTATTGCTCTGCTGTCCGGGTGACGAGAAATGAACCTCTCTGTCTTCGCGTTCTCCGCTGAGGCGAACAGGTCTATGGATGGGAGCCCAAACCGTTCTGTTATCTCCCTGAAGGATGACTGATGAAGGGACCATTCTCCTTGATCGATCTGAACTCGACTGAGCCAGTCGGCCTGAGTATTGGAGATCCCCCTGATATGAAGGGCCCTGATGGAACTCAGGTTGCTCTCCGCCCACCGCATGATACTGGTGGCTAGTTGGTGGAGCGTCTCGGACCTCGATCCGCCCTGGTGATTTATATAGGCTTTTGCGACCGTGTTGTCGGTGTAGATCAATACGTCCTTCCCCCTCAGGAACGGTGACAGATCCTTCAAGGCCAGATAAATCGCCCTCAACTCCAGCCAATTGATATGATGGCCCCTCTCCCATTGTAGCCACTTGCCCTGAGCTGAGTGTCCTTGTGTGTGAGCGCCCCAGCCCCTTAGACTTGCGTCTGTAGTCAGGATCGTGCTTTCCGGAAGTGAGAGAGGCATTCCTGGTAAGAATCTGTCCTGATGAGTCCACCACGCTAGCGACCTCTTGAGAAGAGGTGTCACCTGGATTGATGGGTTCTGGCCTTGAGTCAGCTCGTCCTGCCACGGACGAAGGAACCGCTGAAGGGGTCTGGAATGTAGTCTCGCCCATTGAACTATGCCCAGGCAGGAGGTCATGGCTCCTAGAAGGCTTGCTAGCGATTTTAGCCTGGATTTGGGCTTCTCCACGATTTGTTGGATGAGGGTCAACAGCTTTAGGCGACGCTGTTCGGATAGGAACAGCTTGCTCTGTCTGGTGTCCAGTATGACCCCCAGGTGTTCCAGAGTCTGAGTTGGAGTGAGATGACTCTTCTTGCGATTGATGACAAATCCGTGGTCCTGCAGACACTGTATGACGTGTTGAATGTCTTTGTGTGCCTGACCGCAGGATGGAGACCTGACCAGGATGTCGTCTAAGTAGGGATGGATCTTTATCCCCTCCGTCCTCAGAATCGCTACGAGAGCTACTAGCACCTTCGTGAAGGTCCTCGGGGAGGTTGCCAAGCCGAAGGGTAGGGCTCTGTACTGCCAGTGCTGTCCTGCATAACAGAAGCGAAGCCACTGGCGGTGATTGTGGTAGATCGGCACATGAAGGTAGGCCTCCTTCAGGTCGAGCGCTGTCAGCCACTCGTCCTGAACGATCGCTGTCCTGATAGATTGTAGAGTTTCCATCCGGAACTTCTGGATTTTGAGGACTCGATTCAATCTCTTTAGGTCCAAGATGGCCCTCCATTCGTCTAGCTTTTTTGGAACTAGAAAAATGGTGGAGTAGAGACCTTGCCCGCGTTCGAGAAGAGGGACCTCCTCTATCGCTCCGATGGACTGGAGCCTGAAGATTTCTGCCCGCATTGCCTGTTGCTTGACCAGATCCCTGGGCACGGCTGATGAGCAGAAGTATCGCGGGGGGGAGTGCGTTAACTCTATAACGTAGCCCCTTTGGATCGTCTGGAGAACCCAAACATCCGTTGTGCTGGAAGCCCATTTTGCTGCAAACAGCTGAAGTCTGCCCCCTAGGCTGAGCTGATCTAGAGGGCAGGGCTGTGAGTAGTCAGGCGTCCTGCTTGGGTCTTCCTGCTCCCTGACGCTGCTTGCCCCTGTTATCGTTGCCCCGCGGTTTCTGCCATCTCGGCTTGTAGCGTTGTTGATTACCTCTCTGGGGAAAAAAGGGCCGTCTGGAGCTCCCTGACTGGTTGTAGGATGTGTTGTAGGGACGAAAACTCCGCTTGGGAATTCCCACACTTTGCAAGGTCTGCTTCTTTGATTTGTCCGCCGCATCACTCAGCACCTTATCCAGGCAGACACCGAACAGCTTCCTACCCTGAAAAGGGGCGCTCACCAGCGCGTTCTTTGCGGTGTTATCCCCTCTCCAAGATCTCAACCACAGGCGACGTCTAGCCGCTACATTGGAAGCCGCCGCTTTCGCAGACCAGCGTAGCATGTCGGTCGAAGCGTCTGCCATGAAGGCGTATGCCAGTTGAATACGCGTGGACAAAACCCTGATCATTTTGTCTGAGATGCCCGGCTCAGAGACTCTCTTGACCCAGATCATCAAAGCCCTGGAGAAATATGACGAGACCGTGGCCATCTTCATTACTGCAGATATCTCATCGAAGTTTCTCCGCAAGTTGCAATCTATTGCCTTGTCCGTTGGATCCCTGGGGAAGCAGTCTCCCTCTGTCGGGAACACAGAACTCCTTGCTAGAGATGCTGCAGCGGCGTCGACCTTAGGGGTAGACAAGAAAGCATTCTTTTTTCTGTTAAAAGAATATAGGGACAACTGAGACCTTGTCAACTTGGAAGGCCTATTAGGATTTTGCCATTCCCTGGATATAATTTTTTCATAGGCCTTGTCCAGCAGAAGCCCCTTGTCACGGCCTCTCGCTCTGGGAAGGTAACCCCGAGCTTCCTCCTCCTCCTCCTCTTCTGACGAGGAAGAAGCATCCTTCTCTTTTTTCTGCTTGAAATGCAGGTTTTTGGCGAGCTGGTCAAAAATCAGGTCGCGATACTTGCAGGGGAACTGCCTGTCAGGGTCCAGAGAGGGCTCCAGGGTTGTATCCCCTGAGCATTCCTTGTCAGCCGGCTCCCCGTCACTGACGATTTCCCCCTCTGAAATCCCCTCCTCCTCTTCCTCCATAGACTCTGCCGGGGAAGAGGCCCTTCTCTGTCTGACTTTACTGCCCTGACACGAGGAGTCCTCCTCCTCTGATTCATGGCTGTCCATGAAATCCTCCTGCTCCTCCTCAGACGAAGCCGGAGAGACAATTAGTTCAGAGGCCCTGCAGGGCTTCTTAGAAAGGGGTTGCTTGCCCTTACCAGCCCCCTTGGAGTTGCCCTTGTAGGGTCTAACGGGCCTGGATCTGGGAGGGGACCTCTTTCTCTTGAGCTCTGTTAGGATCTCCCTTAACAGCTCTGTGTGGAGATCCTGCCCTGCTGGAGGGACCTGAGCTGAAACCCCCGCTAGAGGCCCTGTTGGGGCGGGCTGGGGGGCACTCACTGCGAGGGGCTGTTCCGTGGAAGCCCCTGACTCCGTGGATCTCCTTGTCGCTGGCATCTTAAGCCCCTGTGTGACGACAGTAGCCTCGAAGGCAGAGAAGGCCCAGCACGGCCTCTGATGAGACCAGCAACTCTTTGCCCTCGAGCAGGCTCCGGGAAAACAACGATCCCTGGGCTCCGACAAAACGCGCCCAGCTCTGATCCCCGGGGAGCTGCTCTGCAAAAAGCGCGCTCAGCGCTGGCCCCTGGAGAGCTGCCTTGCAAAAAGCGCGGCAGGCTCTGCTAGGAGGAGCGTTCCTGATTGGATCCCAGGAAAAACGCCCGCGAAAACAAGCTCCTCCCCCCCAAGGGGGGGGGGGGGGCGGAGCCGACACGAAGCGCTCTGCGGCCTTGCCTTCGGCCTTCTAGAAGAGCCGGGGGAGGGGGCGGACGGTCCCGATGGGAGAAGCCGCCGCACTACCCCCCCGCTGTAAGTCCAAACCTCCCCCGAACCCCTGCCAGGGAGGAAGGGTGGAGGCGGAGGTGGAGAGTATAGGGGCTGCAGAAGGTCCCGAAGGGGGAAACTGCTGCGCCCTCGGTGAAGGGAAAAAACCCCGCTCCGGAGGGGAGGAAGGGGAACCCCCGATCAAGGCCCTGTACCCAGGCGAGCCGGGTAGGTGAACAGGGTGGAGAATTTCTCTCCCCCTGGCACCGGGCCGATTCCTTTGCTGGAAGAGTGCCCCAAACCTGAAAAGGCTCAGGGCTGGTTCTTCCATCCACTTGCCTGCGTCCTAACTGCCCCAAGGCAGACAAACAACTGGGGAGCATAGGCTAGATCCCTCCTAGCAGGCTCCTCGAAAGTCGATGTCTGCCTCCTAGTGGTTCCCGGCGGGATCTACCCTACAGTCCAGACTGGACGGCCAGGAGGATCCCCCGGGAGAAGCCCATTTTCCACAACCCAGTTCATATTTTTAAAAATTGGAAGGGAATCTGTTGAAATAAATTTCATCTCTGTTTTAATTAGATACAATAGGAAGCCATCATAATATGGTTTGGGATTCTCCTGTCCTGGAGGATGTCAAGATTCTGTCCATTTGCTCTAACAGATTGCAGCGGCTTTAGGGGAAGCCAGCGTTAATATGGCAGAAAGTGCACTCTCATTCCAATCTGTTACCACCATCCCGAGGCTCCCTATTTAGTGGGAATTCTCATCCCCAGCACAGGAGGGGTTTGATTTTATGTTTTCCATACAAAATTTCAGCTTTTTCCTTCAGAGTTTAAATGCATGGACCCTTTGAAGAGTAGAATAAGTACTTAGATATTATACCCACTTTGCAAATTAGCAAACTAAGGGTGTGCTCTCACGATCAGCTCTTACAGATTAACCACCCATTAATGTACTTTTAACCCCTCACCACTGCTTTCGCAATCAGGGTGCTTAGAACATGAGGGGCTGGCACCACTCATCAGAAGTTTGGTTAGGGTAGCTTGCCAGGAGCACATTATACCAGTGCTCTGGAGTCTGCTACTGGTTCCCAACAGCACTCCAGGCACAATTCAAGGTGCTGCTTCTGACCTATAATGCCCTATATGTCCTGGGCCCCATCTCTCTGAAAGAACACTTCCTCCCCTATTTCCTGTTGTAGCCTCCAAGGTTAGCCAGGAGTGTTCTCTTGCATGGACCATATGCCTGTCAAGTTTGTACAACAAGGGCACACAGAAAGGAGCTCTCAGTGGCTGTCCCACAATTACGGAACTCCCTTCCCCTGGAGGTTTGTCTAAGCAGAAGCCTGCTCATCTTCAACTTTTCTAATTGAAAAGGCATTTGGGCAGACAGGGAAAATGTTCGGAGAGATTTGGGGTAAGAGAATTTCATTGGTTTTACTTGTGTATTTAATGTGCGCTTATATACTGCAACACACCCTGAACCCTCGGGACAGGGCAGGATACAAATTGAAATAAACAAACAAATAAAATAATTTTAGTTAGTTATTCTAAGATAATGGCTACTGAATGAGAAAGCTCCTGGAAACCCATCCAATGGCTAAAGAAATAAGGGGACCAAAGTAAAAGTAACTGGCAATGTCTGGAATAGAACTTGGTAACACGATGCCTAGCTCCCTACTATAAATACTTAACTGTACCTCCTTGACAGATCTCTGCCTAGAGATCAGTTTTGCCTCCCACCATTACCAAGCAAACCTTTAAAAAATGCATATGCGTTTCCATTTTCACCCTCAAAAAACTCCAGAGCAGAGATTATCAGGTGACAACTGTGTATTCTTTGCTGTACGTTGTTGCTTATGTAACAGAAATCACCAGATGGCACTGGGACTATTGAGTCACCTCCGCAAGTGGATTACTTTTTGAGCCATAACATGGCACTCAAGCTGCTGCATCTTTTTAAATTCAGAAAGTTCAAGCCAGTCTGTCAGCCCAGATTTCCAGCACTTAGTAGGAATTTCATTACTTGTGCAGATCAGTTATATATGTGCGCATAGGTTTAGCAATGGACATGCAGTATTATCCAGCACCAGAGAAACCAACCAGAGAGCTAAATCAACAAAAAGTTGGTAAAATCAGAGCAAAAGAGGGCAACAATGGTCCCTTCCCTTGCAACTTTAACCTCAGGATGGGGAAGTTTAAACTGTTCATGTCTTGGATGTCAAGAAGTCAGAGTTTCATCACTCTTGCCCTGGTAGCTCCATGAAGTTCAGGTGTAGATCTAATTTGAAGGTTTGTAGCAAACAAAACTGCCCAAAATAAATTTGATGGCTGCAAGATTTTACCCACTTCCAAAATATTTGCAAGTTTGCAAAAATACTCATTTCCTCCCAACCCTCCTTTTCCCTACTTTGCCCCCCGTTCTTGCAACTTTCTTGGGATCCAAATTCCACTCTTTTATGCTCTACTGCTGCCAATGTTTCATTGCTCTTTGTCTCATTCAATTTCGAAATGTCAGAACTAACTGAAACATCTAGCATTTCAATGTAGAAATTTTGGAATTTTGTTTCACTTGGCTTCATTTAATTCTGAAATTCCAAGATTAAAGTGATAAACAATAGTCCACGGGTGGGCAAGTTGTGGTTTGGGAGCCAAGTGCAGCTGTTGGGCAGCTCAAGTGTGGCTCTTAGTCCAGGCTGGTCGTGGGCCATGCATTGCCTTAATGGTCCTGTATCTTACTCCACTGCACCCAAGGCTGTTTCCTCATGTTATCTGGGGATGGGAGGCTTGTGAGAGGCCAACTGAGGCGCTATTCGCTCAGGAAGTAGCACATGTAGCGATGCACTAGTCCAGTTTTCACCTGCAAGAACACTCGCACATGACCGGGTATCCTGATGTAGTTCTGACAATCATGAGTGTTTTCGTGGGAGAAAAGCAGAGTAGGGCATGACTACGTGTGCCAGTTCCCATGAGAATACAGCCGTGACTGTCCTCATGGAAGTCTCTCCCCACCCCTGCAACGTGAGAAAGCGGCCTCTGCTTCAGCAGCTGAATCACAGCCGCTAGGACAACACAACACAACACTCACTCTTCTACCATAAGATAGCAAAGCAGGAGACGTGTGTGTGTGTCTCTTATGGCCCTTGGCCATCTGAAGATTTTGGTACGTGGCTCTTGGGATTAGGAACTTTGCCCGCCTCTACAAACAGCCATTCAATTGTTAAGGTTAGCAAGAACAAAAGAAATTTGGAAGAACTACACATAGGAGGATAGGTTCGCTCCACTGGATTTACTTACCCCTTTCATAAAGAAGCCACCCCCCAACCCGTTCTTCAGAGGGCAACACTGTACCTGGAGATGTTTTTAGTTTTGTGAGGTTTTAATTATTTATTTTACATTTGTATTTTATTTGTTTATTTTTTTTATTTATACCCCACCCCTCTCTCACACAAGCGACTCGTGTGTGTGCGTGTGTGTGTGCTGTAAGCCGCTCTGAGCCTTTGGCTACGGGGTGGGATATAAATCAAACGAAATAAATAACCACCTTATTAACAGTCACCAACCTATCTAGTTTCAACAGGTTCTTAGATGTATGTTTCTTCACTAAGCCAACAACCAACAAATTAAGCAGCCATGAGCAGAATTACCCACCCATGTTTCCCGAGTACGGAAATGGATATTGTTCAGAGCCAAGTTAAGATATGTGCAGGGTTGTAAAGCTATATAAATAATTCACTTGCCAGGCATAAATGTTTGGGGCCTGCAGTGGCAAAAGGGGACCCAGGGCTGTAAAACTCCACTCACCAGCTCAAAAAACAGGCTTGTCAGAGGCCAAGCAGGAGAATCGGTTTGCAGAGCCCTGGCGAGACGCAGTTTCTACCACATGGGGCACAAACGTTAGGCAGCTCTTCTGCAAATTGCACAAGCCCAGCCTCATCCTTCTTAATTGCCCTCATCCTAAATTCTAATCTGAGGCTGGGTAACTCCCTCCCGGCAGAGGCTCGGGCGGCCCCGGACCTCCCCTCCTTTCAACGTCAATGCAAAACCTGGCTGCGAGGGGGACGGGTGAGGGGGGGTGTTATGTCCTCCTGGTGGTTTGTAAAATGTTTTAAGACGTAGTATGTATTTATATTTATACTTATATTCTTGTGTTTTTATTTGCCCTCATCCTAAATTCTAATCTGAGGCTGGGTAACTCCCTCCCGGCAGAGGCTCGGGTGGCCTCGGACCTCCCCTCCTTTCGACGTCAATGCAAAACCTGGCTGCGAGGGGGATGGGTGAGGGGGGGTGTTATGTCCTCCTGGTGGTTTGTAAAATGTTTTAAGACGTAGTATGTATTTATATTTATACTTATATTCTTGTGTTTTTATTTGTTAGCCGCCCTGAGCTGCCTTTGCAACAGAGGCGAGGTATAAAACGGTTAAATTAAATTAAATAAAAAATAATCAAGGTTAATTACAGAAAGCATTATTCAGCGCTACGCTGCTCGCTGACAGCATTAGCTGTAATTATACTAAAGGAACTGGCAAAGATAAACAGAAATACAAGCAGCTCATACAGACCCTGAGGAGGAAAGAGAGAACGTCTTGTTAAATGGTGCAGCCGTTGTTGAGGTTGCCGTCATGGCTGGAGAGGTCACAGCCGCCACTGTTTTTACTATCCCTTGTCCTAGGATTGCACAAAAAAACCACAGTCAGAGTTGCAGAAAAGCAAGCATGGCAAATAGAAACCATGCAGGATAATTTAATCTGCAGGTGTCCATGTATCGGGCTGTCTCTCTCACTCACATGGTGCGCACAAGAAACCTGCTTGCTGAAATCAACTAGCCACAGCTATGATTTGTTTCATAGAAGTATTGAACAATACTTGTTTAATGAAAATAACAAACAGTACAGCATTAAACAACAGCAGCGTCACTGTTCTTTTTATAAACTGGACATTTATCCGAAAAATGAAGGCTTGCACAAATCAGTAATGTCCCCAGAAGGGTTTGCTTTATCTTGGTTTTGTTTTCACACTAGACAGCCTGCTATTTGCACACAAAAGTATCGCTGATGCTAGTGCAAGACCGAGGAGCATCTGAACCACTGACAACATTTTACTGGACTACAAATCATTCTCTCTCATTCCCACAGAAGGTAATAAAAATGACTCTGCAAACAACGTCTACCAAGAGATCCTTGATAATGTCCCCTCCTGAAACCATCACCATAACAACGAACATTCATATAAGGAGACAGTACTATCAAATTTAACTGCTGACATTTCCAACTAACTACAAATTTAAGAGCTTCCTGTTCATTTTTTTTGTTCTCAGATGTGTACCTGGTTACTGTTACTAGATTAATTCTCTGACTAAGATGCAGTCTACATCTATTGAATCAAGGGAACATTTCATGTGTACCAAAGAGGGAGTATTTTGACATGTACGCAAGAGCTTTACAAAATCTATACCTATTTTGAGCACTGTTCTCCAAATGTACCCCCATGAACCTCCTCTCTTGAGCTCACTACAAGGAGGAAAGCCAAACAGTTTCACTGTATTCCTTAAATATTTCACTGGGATCCATGCTCACTGCATTCCCCTCCATTGGCATCAGTGAACACAGGTCTCGGTTATATATATAGCAGGAGTGGCCGACTGTGGCTTGAGAGCCATGTGCAGCTTGGACAGTTCAAGTGTGGCTCATGGCCAGGGCTGGGTCTTAACAATTCTGTGTCTTACTTCATTGCACCAAGTCTCAGCAGCTGAACTGCTGCTATGCCTCAGAATGGCAGCAGCCAGGTCCACAAAGCATGACCCAGGAGAGAGGTGTGTGTTGCATGCACAGGGGCGTGTCTCTTGTGCCTCTTGGCCATATGAACATTTTAGTAAGCGACTTTTGGAGTTGGGAATTTTTGCCATCTCAGATATTCTCACTTGAGCATGTCTAGTTTTAAGATTTTCCAGGGGGATGGGGAAGCGCTATTCTGGGATTCTGAGGCTAGAGAGGATTCTAAATCATCTTGGGGACCACAAGCTAGAGCAAAAACTCCCAAACCGTGGAGCTAGGCTCCCAAGAGGGGTCATGCCATCTTTAGACCAAGTTGCATTCGATATGCTCTGCCTGCCTTTGTTGCTTCCGGGGTCATGGCATTACATTTTAAGTCTCAAAGTGTGGCCAAGCAGGCAAAACTCTGGGAACTTTGGTGAATCTTGTGTTGGTGCAGGGGCTGGATGATGCTCAATATTCCTTCCGACTAGGACTAAGGCAGGGATGGGGAACCTCAGGCCAGGGGGCCTAACGTGGCCTGCTCCTAGTTTTTATTTGGCCTCTCTCCAGTTTCTGGATCCAGCTTCTACCCCCAAGCGCTGAAAGGGTGAGCGCAGGGTAAAGTATAAGGGACAGATCCACAGCACAAATATATGATCTGGACCATCCTCTTTCCTGCACAGTGCACACCTTAAGCAACCCTGCTCCCAATTTCTATGTGGCCCCTGGGAGGGAAAAGGTTCCCCGTCCTTGTTCTAAGAGAAGTAACCAACCTGAGATTTTGTTGACAGCTGACATCTGACCAGCAGATGTAGTCATGGTAGCAGGTAAGGGTGCAGATACAGGTGGGGTCTGTGCCTTAAGTGTGCTTGTTAGAGGCCCCTGAAACAAAGACAAGAGCACTTCAGGTAAACGTAACTTCAATCCACAAGCTCACAATGTAAAGCTATACAGAGATTTTTATTTAATTTGGTGCTTGTGCAAGCAAGGGAATGATGCCTCTAACCAGAGGCAGGGAGAGCTTGGACCAGTTTTTCCATTTCTGCTCATAGTCCTTCATGCTCTAATCCTAAACCCATAGAGAGTTTTGCAAGCTCAGGTGCAGTCTATGCCCAAACTATGACTGTGCTCCTGAGGCTCAACCACACAAATGTTAAAAGGTTTGGTGAGGTGGACCATGAAGGAGTTCCCTTACCTGGGTGTGGAATTAGGGTACTATACTGGATGTGACAACCTATCTGTAGCAAGGTGAGCTGGAATGCCTCAGCAGCACTTGCTTCAGGAGGCCTCTGACCCTGACTGCCTGGATCCCAGGAGCTCAGCTTAAGTGCTTGAGCAGCCCAGGTGGAGCTGCTAGGGCTAACTGGGCACAAGATTTGTTGGTGCTGGTCAGGTGACCAGAAGCCCTCCGCATTTAAGGTTGGGCTGAGAATCTAGCAGGAGAGATCGCCAGGCAAGTCAAGAGTGAGAGGCAGTGGAAGAATAGGCCTGGGAACTAATCCCTAGAACAGGGGACATGGCATACGAGACTGGATTTATGCTAAGTGTTCTATGCTTGTACTTTCTGAGCAGTATGTGAACTGAAGTCCACTGCCCGGGGTGGAGCCCTGCGGTAAACAGGGGAGGAGAGGAACCGGGACAATAAACCTGTTCAACACAACACTGAGTTTGGTGCATACTTCAGGGGAAAGCAAGACACAGACCCCTGCACATTGGGCATACAGGGGGCAAACTTTGTCCCACTACCCTATAACTGCCTCTCCTCCCAGCAGTCTGTGCTTTTAGGTTTAGCAGGAGCCCTCTGGTTTTGATCCCCCTTGTTCTCAGTCACAGATATGGACTAACCAGCCCTGATGCTGAAGGCAGGCCATGGCCCTGAAGTCTGCAAGCTTAATGAAAGCAACAGATGTAAAGAGACAAAAGAGAGATATGGACCTAGTGCTAGCCAGTCAGGGTCAGAGTTTAAGAATAGTATGGAAGACATGCAGGCAGTAGATATTCTAGAAAGGGATTGCAAGACAATCTAAGAACAGCTGAAACAAAAGCCATCAGCGACTGTAAGGCCACAACATTTAGGAGGTAAAAGGTAAAGCATCCAAAGGTACCGGCTTGGCTTGATTGGTAGCAACGGTAGCCAGAACTTGGTGGACTGCTTGAGCCGCAGACTGAGGCACAGATGATCTGTAAGGAAAAAAGACAACAAGACTTAAGAACCAGGCTTTCCAAAAATCTAACTTTTGAAAAGTCCTTTGCAAGCCCCAGCAGCAAAAGCCCTGAACACGTGGTCATAGCCAAACCCAACTGAACAAAGCTGATTAGGGAATAAACCTCTTAAACTAAATAAGCTTCATTAACAAAGAGTGGCTGAAAAAGAAAATGTTTAAGATACTGGATTTAAATAGGCGTGAAGATGACTTGATCATTTAAGATGTTAATTAAAAAAAAAAAAAGAGTCTACTACCTTCTCTTCAGCAGGGACCTGACTAAAGAATCAGCAGGTTAAGGGATTACATTTGTCATACCATTAGGCATATAAATGTAAGAGGCTTTCCACATATTTCAGAAGCTGGAAGCAAAAATATACAAATGCAAGTAACTCGTAAAAGTGAGAGATGATAAGTAGCATGGAAAAAATACTTCATGCTTTATGTCTTCAAAAGTACCGTATTAAAATTAGTGACTGCAGATAGATCGTTTTGGCATCGCTAATCCAGGTTTTCGAATACGAAGCTGTGGTTACAGTTATTGTCTCCATGAGAGCTCAGACTGCTTTGTAACCCTTCTGGGGCAAAAACCTTGTACCCATTTTGGGCCACTAGATTTCTAATTATACGGATGCTTTTCGTAGGTGGAGACAGGTTCGGGGAATCGTTTTACTGGGAATTTTATTTATTTGTTCAAATTTATATGCCACCTTTCCCACAGAGGCTCAAGGCGGCTTACAATCTTATATGGCTTATAACAGGTTTTATTTCTGTGTGTGTTTAATGTTGTAATCCACCCTGATCCTTCAGGGCAGAGTGGGTTAAAAATTTAAATAAATAAGTTAGATGAAAGGAAGTTGTTAGACCAGTAGTCTGCATAGTCCACTGCCACGTTGGAGCGATCAATATCTCCTGCTTTGAAAAAAGAACCATACGTTTCCCCCCCTCCATTTCTCAGTTGGTTGCAGATTCTGCATAAAAACAGATACAAAAAGTCTCCTGGCTATAAAATAAAAGACCCACCAGAACACCTTCCCAAAATGCTGTGATTATAGCAATATTGTTTTATTATTGATTATAGGGTCAAGTACTCTCAAATGTTAATTAGAACAGGTCAATCGTGAGGAAAACTCATTAAAAAAAAAATCCTTCTTACCACATCCCACATTTGAGAAATTCCACATGGCCATTTGTCTTCGGAAAGATCTTGTATTTCACACTTTTAGAGGCCCTGCTCTGACAAGACCCTTCCAATTCTACATTGCCTTGAACGCACTCTAGGTGTTGAGCAGGGATGGAATACCATTTCCCTCCCAGGGGCCACTTTGAAAATTAGCACAAGCTCCAAGGGCCACAAAGAACGTGGGGGGATGGGTGCGCTCGGTAAGAGAAGTCCAGAGCTTGGTCTGTGCAATGGATCTGTTGTCCCCTATCCTTCCGCGCCTGCCCTCATCTTTGCTCCCTTCCCCGCGAGCTCAGTCTGTCAGTGCTTGCAGGTGGGAAGTAGATCCAGGGGTCAGAACCAGGAACTGGAAAGGGGCCAACTAAAAACACGCCATGGCCGCATCTATGGCCCCTTGCCCGAGGTTCCCCATCTCAGACGCGGAGCGCGTGCAGTGAACAGGTACAGTGAGAATTTCAGCGAGTCACTGGGTAGCAGACAGCACTCCAGTAAGTTATGAAAGGGCGCACAGTGCCCGTGTGTAGGAGAAAGGAACAAGATCCTCATGCGATGAGATCAGGAGCCTCTTTCTTTCGTGACAGTCGGCAGTCAGTCAGCCATTTGCGTGAAACAAGTTGGCAACTTGGTACAGCTTCTCTCTTCCAGGCTAGAATCTGTATCAAAGCCAACCTTGGCGCCCTCAGAGAGGCCACAGATCAAACGGGCATGGAGACCAAGTGCCTCTCTCTCAATCCAGCAGATGGTCCCTCTGTACCAAGACTCAAACGTGTCTTTAAAGGAAGTGTCAAGCTCACATTGTTGCTGTCTACTCTGGGAAAAGAAGGCTTCCATTCACAGAGATGTCAACGCTTCCCTTTTCACAGGCATTAAACCAGGGGAGGGGAACCTTTTCCTTCCCAGGGGACAGTTTGAAAAGGAGTACAAGCCCCGAGGGCCACTTAGAAGTTGGGGGCGGGAGTGCTCAAGGGTGCTCTCAATGCCGGGGAAGGAAGAGGAGAGTCCAGATCATGAATCCATCCCTTGTCGTTGAGTGCAGGCCCTCATCTCTGCTCCCTTTCCTTGAGCTCACCCTTTTGGTGCTTGGGGGTAGGAAATGGACCTAGGAACTAGAAAGAGGACAAAGAAAAAGCCTAGCCACAGGCTGCATTTGGACCCCAAGCCTGAGGTTCTGCATCCCTGCATTAAACAATGTCGACATCTGGACGATATCTCTGACTAGTTGCTGCACATTTTCATGGGTTCTGTGCTGTCCCAGGGTCAATAACAGGGACATGCCCTCACTGCATTTCCCCTATTGCTGCCAATGGTCTCTCTGCTCAAGGTTAAGCTCTGCAAGGGGCTTCTCTCATGGTCTACTCTCAGAGGTTCGGAGTTGTCTGCTGCCAAGCCTCTCAAGGAGAGATCGGTCTATCACAGAAACTTCCCAAAGCCGAAACTTACAAAATACATTAGCACTTAAAAACACAGAAGTGGCCTTTAGAGTTGCTGCCACGTACCCGCATTTCTCAGGGAGCTG
>QEPC01005805.1:194456-223550 GCA_003113815.1 Sphenodon punctatus
GGGGGTGGGTATCTGCTATGACTGCAACCAGGCAACAGTTGCCTCCTGTGCAGTACTTCAAGCTCCCTTAGACAGCAAGAACTTAATTCACACTTCAAGTATAGATTGTTCAATAAATACTGAACCTGCTATCTATCCGGAATGCCAGACTCTTCCCTCCAACTAGCAGGGCCTATGCTGTCCTTAAGATTCAGACCCTGGAAGCTTGCCTGTTGGGATGGAAGACCTCTTATCCCAGTTCAAGGCAGTCTCATGCAGTTCTAATACTGAATTGATTGACTAGGGTCTGACAAAGCAACCTGCATGCAAGTCCCATCTTCTCAGCTCCGCCACCCCAGACACCAGAGTCTGCTGTCACTGCTGCTGCGCAGAAGAGCATCCTGCACACCTAAGACAAGACAGGACGTGGAACTAACTGACATCGTTTTACACAAGATGCACCAACACAAGTGTTTTACCTCTGCAAGCCACCAGCTCACACTGTGCCAAACATCGACAGAATAGGAATCCTAACCAAGGAAGGGGAAACCCACCATGCACTTGGACGCTAAATTCACACATGCCAAGCATGAGGGGCTGCTATTTCAACACTCAGCATACTGGCAACAAACCATATTCACTGGTGGGTAACGTGATAGGCTAGAACACGCCGCACTTGTTATTCCATCAATGGTTGTTGATCAACTGGCCTGCCAAAAACCTTTGCTCTAAAGCAGGGGTGGAAAACCTTTGGCTAAAAGCTCCCACCCTGCAGCCCATTGGCTTCCCCACACCGCCGTTACTCATGGCCGGCCATTCACCCTCCAAGGGCCAGCAGCAACTGGATGCAGCGGAGCACTTCTGAGCTGTGGCGTACACACGCCGCAGGATTCCCAGCCTGTCAAGCCCTGGTAGGATACGGATCCAGTCTCTGACAGGACATTTCGGAAAAAGCTGTAAGACTTGGCTGTTCCGTCAGGCGTTTGGCGGGGGAGATGGGTAGAGGGTAGGGGAGAGTGATATGTTTTTATAATTTTATTATTTTCTGGTTTTATATTTATTAATCTTTGTTGCTGTAAGCTGCCCTGAGCTGCCTGTGGCAGGAGGGGCGGGATATTCAATCTTTTAATAAATAAATAAATAAATAAAAATATCTGCTCTTTCACCCTGAGCTCAGTCCTTCTGTGCTTGGGAGTAGGAACTGGATCCAGGGACCAGATCCAGGATCTGGAAAGGGGTCAAATAAAAGCTAGCCATGAACTGCATTTGGTCCCCTGACTTGAGGTTCCACACTCCTGCTCTATAACATTATTTATTTATTTATGTTAAAAGCTTTATTACCCTGCCCCTCCTGCCTCGGGCAGCTCAGGGTGGCTTACAATCATTAAAAACAGTTAAAATAAACCATAAAAGGAGGCAACAGAGAAACACATTCCATCCACCCCCACTACCCCTGCCCCCATCAAACGTCTAGCAGAACAGCCATATCTTACAACTTCTCCGAAAGGAAGGAAGAACTGGGGCCAGCCGGGCCTCTACCAGAAGGGAGTACTACAGGCGCGGTGCGGCCACCAAGAATGCCCTCCCCTGCGTGGCCCCCCCGAAAAACTCGGGGAACCTCGAGCAGGGCACCTCCGGATGACCGCAGGGGCTGATCCAGGTCCCGGGGAGAGAGGCGATCTCACAGATAGGCAGGGCCCAGGCCATTTAGGACTTTACAGGCCAAGACCACTTGAATCGGGCCCGGAAAGCCACTGGTAGCCAGTGCAGAGAACGGAGCACTGGTGTAATATGCTCCCGGCGGCCCAGTCCCACTAGGAGACAGGCCGCCGCATTCTGCATCAGCTGCAATTTCCAAGCCGTCATCATGGGTGGTCCCACGTAGAGTGTGTTACAATAGTCTAATCGAGAGGTGATGAAAGCATGGATGACTGTGGCCAGGTCAGAGTCCGAAACAAACAGCCGAAGTCATCGCACCAGATGTAACTGGCAGAAAGCACTCCTCACCACAGCCTCCACCTGGGAATCCAGGCAGAGCTGTGCATCGAGGAGCATCCCCAGACTCCGCACCTGGGAGGCCAGTGAAGGACAGACCCCTTCAATAATGGGGGCCACCAACTCCATCGCCTTACCCACTATCACCACCTCCGTATTGTCAGGATTCAGCTTCAGTCTATTAGCCCTCATCCAATCCCCTACAGCCTCCAAACACCGAGACTGCCGGGCCTGGGTCTGTGGAAAAAGAGAGGTACAGTTGGGTGTCGTCAGCATATTGACGACACCGCACACCGAACCCCCTAACCACCTCGCCGAGCGGCTGCAAGAGGGGACAAAACAGAACCCTGTGGGACTCCAAACGAGAGGTCTCGGTATGATGAAAAACAATCCCCGAGCACCACCTGCTGGGTTCTTCCAGTCAGGAAAGAGCGGAACCATTCAAGAACAGCCCACCCATCCCTGCGCAGTCCCGCAGGCGCGTCAACCAATGTGTCACGATCAACTGTATCAAACGCAGCCGACAGATCTAACAAAATCAGCAGGTTCGAACGACCCTGCGCAGGTCATCTACCAAAGCTACAAGCGGAGTCTCGGTGCCATGCCCCGGACGGAAGCCTGACTGAGGGATCAAGAAAACCGAGGCAATCAAGAGGCAGGTCAGTATTACTAAGAAATGGGTTGAAACTCAAAACATCAACTTCCTTATTTCAAAAGGAGTCAGTCCCTGAACCAATATCAACACTCAGGAGTTTAACTCCCAGCCTACCCATACATCGTCACTAGACCAGGCTTCCTGCTACAGATGGGACAAGAAAGAGCAGTAACCAGGGAAACGGGAATGTAAAAACAGATATTGGAACAGGAAGAACAGACAGCCCTACTGCAGGAAAGCCGTATTCCTACCCTAAACACCCCAGGCTGGTTCTCTCCTAGGTTTGTTCTGCATGCCGCATGCACAGTGCCGCTCTGGCATAGCCACAACAATTGATGCTGTAAGAGAGGAAAACGAATGAGGTTCAGAGACTGCCAACTCCCAAGGTGAGTAAGGGGAACAGAGAGCATGCCATGTTAGAGGAGGAGCTGGTCAGAGAAAGATGCAAGACAGATACAATCCCTTTCATGAGAGAGAAGCAAAGGCCTGGAATGTAAGAGCAAGGGATTCAAACGTAGCCCAAAGGCTTGCTTTCATGGTTAAAGGAGACTTAGCTTTACTAGAGGTTTAACCCTTAGGAGCTTTATCCTGTGCTCCACCCACCAAATTACTGCAATAGTGGACGTACCTTCAGCCCTCCTAAATAAACCTCTGTGGGGGTAGGGGGAAGGAGGTGGTGACTGGATTTTCACCATCTCCGTTGCTGTGGGAGCCCTGCTAGTAGGGAGAACCGTGGCTCTAGGGAACAGCCGCCAGCTGCCGTTGGAGTACGTGTGGGCAATCTAAAAAGGCTTTGAAGGCTGCTCCTCAATCCAGTCCTTTCTTTACTGTAAATCTGGGGCGGGGTCACTTTGAAAATACATACGAGCTCCTCCCAGGGGCCCCACAGAAAGAGGATGGGGTGTGTGCTCAGGATGAGAAAAGGAAGGGTCCAGACGATGACCATTGGGTAAAAACAGACGTGCGGTCAGCGTGGCAGCTCTCCAGTCCTGCCTGGTGGGAAACTGGAGTGGCACAGAACAAAATGTGCCCATGGCCAGAGAGCCATTCCTGTCGTCCGCTCAGCCTGGGTAGGATGGGGAGCACAACCAACGCGTGGGTGGGCAGGCGGCCCCACCTTGCTCCCAGCACCAGACCCCCTCCCGGTCATGGACGGACAGCCATGGCAGCCCCCAACCCAGGACGGAGGTAATGGAGTCGCACAGATGTGCTGGCCTGCATCGGCGGCCCTAAACCCAAGCTGTGACCTCGGAGATTTTCCCGGGGGCAGAAATGGGCTAACATCTGGCGGCACCTGAACAGATGTGCCGGTGGGTCCTGAGCCAAAGCAGGTCACCGTCCCATCTGTTTTAACCCACTACAGTTTATATAGCACCAGCAATGTACCTGCGCTGTGCAATCATTAGACATGGGTCCTTACCCCGAAGAGCTTACCATCTAGGAAATCTGGGCTATGGAGCCTTCCCCTACCCACAAGGGCATGCCTCCCTGTCCTTCCCAAGCTCACTCTTTCAGAGCTTGAGGCTGGGGACTGGATCCATGAATTGGAAAGGGGCCAAATAAAATATGGCAGCAGGCCCTATTTGGCCCACAGGCAGAAGGTTTCTGTAAAGCTTGGGGGCTGGCTTCCTGCCTCTTAGCAGAACCCCTCCCAGCTGAATCACTGAATGTCCTGCCGAGGCAGCGCATCTAGGATTTCCCCCATACTGGCTATTTGTACAGCAGCGTGCAAGATGATTTCTCTGGGGAGGGGGGGGGGGGGGGGGGGGCTCAGCACAAGTGCTTGAGTTTACAGCTAACAGGATGGGTGCTAAGAAGTGCTTCAGGAGGCAATAGAGCTCGAGGAAAGGAAATGAGGAGCTAGAGAAGTCATTAAGCAGCACCCTAACCCTAGCCATTATTTGGTAGGAATCTCCTGCACCCCAAACCACAGGAATATTATGGGGAAATATTCCCACGGGCTGGAAACGGGACAGGGAGAGGGCGTTTGCAACATTTTATTGTGTGTGTTAAAGGGGGGTTTTATTGGGGGGGGCTGGTACGGTGGGTGGGATTTTGGAAACAGTCACAACCCCCCTGTGAGAGAGGCGGGTAATGGGGGTCTCATGTGTGAGAGGCATGAGAGGGGGTCGGAGGCTGGGATGGGATTTGATTAATGTTGTAAGCTTCCCAGAGACGTATGGTCTGGGTGGGATATAAATTGAAAGATAACTAATAATAAAAATATTATTATGGAGAAACAGACTCGCAAACCCAGGAGCTGCCACTTTACTTTCTTAGACAATCAAGGGAGCGCTCTTCAAGCTCTTAGTAGCTTTTGCAATCCCAAGTCAGAAGAATCCAAGGTTAAAAACAGGTTTGTTTTTCCTCAAGACAGTAACGTAACCCCCTAAAACTTAATTCACTGCTCTAATATCTAGCGTGGTAGGTTTGGGGGGGGGGGGGGGNCAGGTGGCCACCCAAAAAATTGCTTTCCTTTGTCACTTTCTCTTGCAGATTAGCAGCAAGGGAATGAAGAGTGCTGATTTCTAGAGCCAGTGCTGAAGTGAAATGCTCTAAACAGAAAGCCAGCATTTAACAGGGAAGCAGGATCATCATCATTATGGTTTGCAACCAACTCTCACTTTCGATGCAACCATAAATCCTTACTTCTAGGCCACGTTCCAACAAATCAATTCTTCAGAGTAGTTAAGCTTTACTTCACTTTTACTCCTGAACTGTTTATACATCAAGGGTTCTAAAACCACAGCAGTTACTGGGAATTATTCCAATTTTCCCCAAATAGCCTCAGGGTGGCTTACAAGATATACAAACATAGGAAACAGCTAAAAAATCTCCTAGCCCACCCCCATCTTTTTTCCTAACCCCTCCACCCAACCCTATCCCTACCTGCCAAACACCTGGACAAACGAAAAGGTCTTGCATCTCTTCTGGAAGGAGTTCAAGGGGAGGGAGTTCAATAACTGCAGGGCAGCCACCGAGAACGCCTCTCTACATGCCCTTGTGAAAACTTCATGGACAGATGGGACCTACAAGAGAGCGCTCCTGGCCGACCTCTGAGGCCATGACAGAACGTAAGGGAAGAGGCAAGTCTTTCAGATACCTGGGGCCTAAGCTGTTTAGGGCTTTATAGGTTAGAACCAGCACCTTGAATTATGCCCAGAAAGCTATTGGCAGCCAGTGCAGACTCTGGAGCACTAGTGTAATGTACTCCTGATAACACGCCCCCGACAGAAGGCAGGCTGCCATGTTCTGCACCAGCTGCAGCTTCCTAACAGTCATCAAGGGCAAGCCCACAGAGCGCATTGCAGTAGTCCACTCTCGAGGTCACAAAGGCATGGACGATGGTGGCCAAATTCAAAATCGGAGAAAAAAGGTTGCTGCCTTCTCTCCAGATGAAGTTGGTGAAAATCGCTCCTGGCAATCCAGACACAGCAATGAATCTAAGAGCACCCCAAATCTGCAAACTTGAGTGACCAAAGGAGGCCGGACCTCATCAGTTACAGGGGTTTCTATATCCCCCAGGTCACAAGGCCGGCCAACCATCACCACCTCGGTCTTGTCTGGATTCAGCTTCAATAGGCTTGCCCGCATCCAGTCCCCAATGGTAGCCAGGCACTACGAGACTTCAGGACCCGAGTGTCATCAGCATACTGATAGCACTTCACTCCAAATCTCCAAACAATCTTGTCCAGAGGCCTCAGACACATTGAACAAGAGATGGGGACATGGTGGAACTCTGCCGGACCCCACAAGGGAGCTCACAAGGGGACAAGGAGTCAACACCCATCACCACTCTCTGGGTTCTCTCAGCCAGGAAGGAGTAAAACCACTCATGAGTAGTCCCACGATCCCCTTCCAAGTCATGCAGCTGCGTCAACACCACCCCAGGATCAGTTGTATCAAAGGCCATTAAAAGATCTAACAGGATCAACAGGGTACAATTACCCTTATCAATTTCTAGGCGGAGACTGAATCCTGACTGGCATGGGTCCAGGAATCCAATAGCATCAAAGAGTGCTTGGAGCTGTGAGGCAACCACCTGTTCAATAACCTTCCCTAACAAGGGAAGTTTAGAGACGGGGCGACAACTGGCAGTGGAGACAACATCGAGAAACGGTTTCTTAAGGGTTGGATGACCACAGTTTTGAGGGCGGCAGGTACCATGCCCTCCCAAAGGGAGGCATTAACAACCCGAGCCAGCAACGCCCCAGTGTCGCCTGGCTAGCTTTTACCAGCCAGGACAGGCATGGATTTAATTAAACCGAAGTAGTTCCCTTCAGTTTAACACTGTTCATTGGAACATGCCCCCACCTTCTTTTGCCTCCTCACTGTTCTACATCAGCACTTCAATAGAGAGAAAGTCCTGATTCAACAATGCCTGGATCTGGTCCCCATCCATTCCAGCTTATGAAGACAGTGAGACTCCCCCACCGTTACCAGTCCATCAATTCTTTATTAAGAAGCCAAAAGCCTATTTGCACTATTACAAAACCATTCCTGAGTGCAAGAATTAACCGGAACAAAACCGAATGATAATACAATCTTATACGAAATCTATTTAAATCATTTTCCTTCTTCTATTAGAAGTACAAACATCTTTTGAGACAGCTAATGTAATAGCTTCTACCTTATCCGCCAACAAAATTAACATATATTGAGTTTTGTTTTTCCCAGGAAAATTTCCCAGGATAGGAGCTATAAGATTTGAATGAGCCTCCTGATAGAACAAACAATCCAATAGAACATGGGAAACCGTTTTTATTTCCTTCAACGGGCAAAAACAATACAGTTGTTCAAAAGGAACCCCTCTAAATCTACCATCCAGAAGGGCAGAATCCAAACAATTAAACCTTTCTCTGGAGAAAAGTCTCTGAGCTTCTGGATTTGTGAGAAAATTTAAATAAGACACAGAAAGCATAATTGGGTTCTTTATCAGAAAGTCATGTCTTCCGAATCTAATTGTGTTAATTTAGCCAAAGATTCCTGGTCCCACCATTACCAAGGATAGTTACTCACCGTCTCTTGCATTCTCTTCCCATTAAAGAATGTGACGTTACAACACCTACTGAGTAATGCTAACGTTTATTATAAACTCAGCTCCTGGCAGTTCTTCATATTTAAGGCTTTGTTTTTTAAAGGAATGAATGTATTTACCACCCCAGGATTTTAGAGTTCTTCCTATCATGCAACCAAGAGAGAGGCACAGCTACGGGCGCAAGGTCACCCTATGAGTCCGGGTAAAGCTGGAAACGGAACTCAAGGCCTGACTAATGCTGCGTGACCAAAGGAAGTCTGGCTACACCAGATAGTAGGCACACAACCTACAAGGCCAGCACCTCATAACCTTGGTTAGGAATATGTACTGAAGTATTCTGGTTAAAGGCCGCTATAGAAACTAGTGCTAAAGACATGGATTATGTGCTGCTGAATGTTCTTTACTATAATATAGATCAAAATCGAGAGATAAGAGTTCATTGGTTCAGCCGCCTTAGTCCTGTTGGAGCAGCAGAGTGTCAGCACAAAATGGAGTGATGGATACTTTCTTTTCCCCCAATAAGTGAAAGCCAGATGTATACACTAGCTAACTGCTGAGCTGTGGATTTTTTTCCAGCCAGTTTCACTTGCAATATCTATTATATAGGAAAAATCATCTCTATTTGCACAATCAACTATTTCCAGGTTATGTTTAAATGGAAAGTATCACCAGAGATCTCTTTGCTTCAAACTTTTGACTGAAGTTGAACAAGACATTCCAAGCAAATTGCCCTGTAAAAAGAAAAAGGATCTTGTCCCACTTCCCACCTCATCGTTCACTAGCAATTATAAGGGGAGACGTCTCGTTCAGAGTGTGATGCATTAGGGCAGCAATGCCATTCCTAGCATGTACCATGGTGCAACAGCAGCTTGGCATTCAGGGTCTCCTTGCCTATAACCAAGCTAAACACGTAAACCTGTAACTTCTCAACTTCATGAATGTATCCCTGTTTCCCTCCTAGATTGTAAACCAACTGGGGCAGGGACCCATCTATAAATTAACTATTGTACAAAGCCAGGGACACCGTTAGTGCTATATAAACAATCAATTTATTACTTCTATTTATCCATGGCACCAGCATCAGAGCAAGTCAAATACAGGAAGGTGTACCACAAACTACTCCCCAAATACCTAGGGTTGATTCTGTAGGGGTCACCTCAGAGAGTAATCTGCCAAGTCTACTAACAAAAGCTATTTCCACCCCTCCAACCCCAAATATGGAAAAGAACTAGACTAGGGTTGCCTTCCTGGCCACACTGAAGTCCATAAGAATAGGACCACTAACTTTAATGGAGCCAGGATTGAATCCTCAGACCCCAAACACATTTAAGCCTATTGACCATCTTACACATTAGTGAACATGATTCCTGTTTAACAGCTTGGAGAGTGCTGCTGGAGCAAAGGGAAATAGGATACTTGAAGCAGCAAAAACCCATTAATTAACTTTGCTGGATGGATGCTCTATTTAGTCATCGATCTGACTGGTTGGCCCAACTTCTATTTGAGAAATTTGTTTTAGATGGACCAGTTATAAAATAAGGCTGTAAAAGCCCTTGAGAGATAAAGCTGACACATCATGAATTAGAGCAATCGATCCTATAAATCTGAAACTATTTGAAAGGAAGTTAGTTACCTCCTTGGGGTTCAGGTTAAAACACTAATCTAAGATGTGCATGACTTGCTAACCGCGGACACACTATTCCCTAACATGGCCTGTATTCACCATAGATTTACGGCCGACTATTAAGTGGGATGACCACTCACGCAAGGGATACACTTAAACCAATTTACGTGCAACCGTGCCAAGTCCTAGCAATCAGTTCCGTGTCCAATGCTAACATGGCCTTGGCAGGAGTTTTGGGATTGCTGCTATTCCATAAAGCTGCCTTGGGGGGAAAGAAACACTTAGGGGAGAAGAAAAGCCAAGCAAATTAAACTTGTGAACTCCTAAAATTAAGATCAGATTTCCAATTTTTCTGCCTCATGTCAGCAGTGGCTTATGAACCCCTTAACTGCGAAACTCCTTTCCCAATACATTCTGATTAGAGCAAAAACAGGTCTCCACAAGATGGATATACCTGTTGAATTTACAGTCCCCAACCCATTTAGGCAGAACAGGCATTAAATGGCTGCTGTTTAGAGGCTGATGAGTAACCTGAATTACCATTACTGATGGTAACCTGAATACTGTTACTAAATTTCCAGTTTTCCATTACCAATTTTCCACCACTTACAGAGACGGGAAAATGGCTAGGTGCATTCAGAAAGACACTAAATGGCAAGTCTGAAGACGTCAGTGGAACAGAAAATTGGCTATTTAATAATGGTAATATCCAGTATTTTGGGATTTGCGGTCCCATCCCAGTAATTGGGTACTGACTGGACACCCAAATAACTACCCAACATTTTGGGTATTACCCCATGGGTACAAAATAAACTGCCCATTTTAGATGGGAGTTTTGATAACCTATTCCAAAAGGTCTGAATTTCCCCCCTCCAACAAAGAGCAGAGTAGAAAACCCTGGCAATTTACAAGCAACGTAGCGAACTGAAACAATTCCAAGAGGAGCAAAGCCACCCCACACACTCAACTGGGGTGAAGCATCTGCCATTACAGACAACTTAAATCAGATACACATGGGGAGTTTCATCTCCCTTTATAATACCTTTTTATCATGACAGGAATTCAGCATAATCCCCAATTTGTGTAATGCTTTTCAGCGGGGAATCTCTCCTCACCGCTTTTCGAAATGGCCACACACATTATCTTGGTCTAAACTATCACAAAACACGTGAAGATTTCAAGGTTGTTGCCCAGACAGAATGAGGAGCCACTTTTTGCGGCTGCAGCACAGTCTGGAGATAAAGAAATCCCTGAAATGGGAAGGCCAATCATTTCTGTGAAGGCTCAAAGGGAAAGTCAGGACTTCTTGGTAATTGAAAGGTAAACGTAGGGGGACACGTGTTCACAGCTTTCTGTCGAGCAAGGCGTCCTACACCATCTGGACAGATTTCTGGGGATTTCTGCCCCTAATTAATATTTAACCCTGGACAGATTCAGGCCTGGAATTTCCTGGCATTATGCACGGATGTTCATGTTTCATCAGCCCCAGAAATGTGGATAATCCTGCGGGGCAGGAACCCAGGAGCCTGAGACTGGAGGAGAATACTACAGAGCAGATGTTTTCCATGGCAGAGGAGGAAATAAATAGGTGAGCAGCTGGACAGCACATGTGCAGACAGACCCAGAATCAGCCGCAGGGTTGGGATGTTTTCTCTACTCAGAGACAGCAGATAAAGCAGGCAAGAATATTAGGGGTGGAGAAAAGGGACCATATCCCAAAACGTCACACTCACTACTCGGGTACTGAGAGCTTAAGATTACATTAGAAATCAAATCAGAAGGCCTGGAATCGGAACAGAAAGGGAATGGGCTAGAATATTTTATATTGTTTTTATTGACCTCCAGTGCAGCAGTGACAGAGTAGTTAACGCTGGCCCAGAACCTTCACCCACTACGCTTGGAACTCCCTCCCCGGACACATACGTTCTACTGCTCGCTCCCTCCCTTCAGACCTTCAAATCCTCCTGAAAAACCTACTACTTTTTATCAGGCCTTCCCTAGCTTTTCAACTTTCCTGCTCAGGTTGTTCATTAATGCTCACCACACTCCCCGGACTGCTCACTAATGTTCCTTCTACTCTCCCTTTCATTTAGGGTCCCCCCCCTCCCCACACACACCCTGTAAACTAAGCCAAACATGTGCACCATCTCACTTCTCAACTTCATGGATATATATCCCTTTCTGCCTGCATAGTCTCCTCTCCCAGGGCACGGCTCTGTCTCCAGTGTGTGATTGTTCAGCACCAGGCACATTACTGGAACTATACGATGAATAACATTATGAAGGGCAAGGTTGCCAGAACTATGATCAGAGATCGGAGTGTTCCCACGTTTCTGGAAATCCTGTAATGCTTAAACAATTCAGGGGAGATAGAGACCTATAGTCTTTCCCCGCAGCAAGGCCAAATCTCCTTAACATGTGGGGAGCAGCTGCTTATTACTGTGCCGCTGCTCCAAGCCCGACATCCACACTCCAGTGGTTCATCAGCTTATACGAAGCAGTACGACTTCCCTCTGCTGGCAGCTGAACCTTATTGCAAATGCTACCTAGAACATGTTCCAATGAACAGTGTTCAACTGAAGTAATAACTACTACCCTTTAATTAAATCAAATTACTCCTCCACTTGGGTACCGTTCTCACTGCAGCTGCAAACAGTTGCAATCTCCCTCTGATGGCCGTGGCAAACAATGTTACCCAAACACTGAAAGAGTTCACACTACAGACACTTCAAAGTAAAAAACAAAGGGGAGAATGTACTCATTTTTCAAGAGTACATGCTTCTCTTCCTACAGCCAATGTAGCTAAGTGGAAACGGAACTGGACTTGGACCCCAGGGATCCAAGGACCCCTTGGATCAAGGTTCTAATGTCAGTTTAACCATGAACTCGCTGGGTGGCCTCTCAGGTCTCAGTTCTTTGTTTGGAAAATTGTATCGATCCCCATCTCTCCCTATGTTACCCTCTCCCTTGTTCATCCTAGATTGTAAGATGAAGCAGGGACCCATCTCTAATTACAAAATATTCATCATCAAGCACACTGCCACTATATAATAACCAAGATATTTTTAGTAATAATATTCCTGAATAACTTTGGTTTACAGCTCTTGACGTGTGAATGATTACGGGAAAAAGTGATTTAAGGCTTAGCTACATGGAAGTAGCTGTTTGTTGCAACATACCCCTAAGCAATGGGGCATTAGAAGCAGAGAAGGAAAAGCATTCACCCACCCAATTACTGTAGAAACTGCAGGGGTCGAAGCATTGTTTTTCAGCTCCAAGATGTTCACAACCTGAGGGACATTCTTCAAAGTCGATTCAGTCAAGGAGGTGCTCACAGCTTTAAGAAGACAGAGATTAATCCCATATACAGAACGTGCAAGCAATCTGTGAAATAACTTCCTAACAGACCACTACTCATCAGGTCCACCTGAGTGTAAAGGGAAGGGACTCTGCAGTGCAACTAGCTACTTGGAACTCGAGACCCATGATCAACAAACCACTTACTCTGAAGTTGGTGGATCATGGTACTGGTTTATTGAGTACTAATTCAGACCTCCTGAAGACAGCTCAGACATCTGGCTATCCACCCCCACCCCCCATTTCCCCCAAAGACAACTACTTCCCTTTTCTCTCCTCCCCACCTAAAAATAAAATGTTTAGTGTTTACATACAGATGCTTGCTTCCTAAACTGGGCAATATTCAAATGACCGAACGCTAGGGGGCTTGTATATCCTATACTTATATAAAATAAATCCTTCAGAGTATGCCGTCATGGACTCCTTTTTCTACACTGACAAAAGGTATTGTGCCGCCTTAGGTGTCTATTCTTCACTCATTTGATTCCTGATAAATTTGAGGAGTTAGGAGCACTGGCAGTCCATGGGCACTGACAGCTCCAGGGCTTCGAGACTGCACAAGCCAGCGCTGTTTCCTCCAGTGCCTTCTAACACACTACTAACGCACACATCGCGCAAACGTAAAAACCCCAGACATTAGCCAACCAATTGCAGCTTTACCTGGATTCTGGTTCGCCATCTGTCTTCTTAGTGCCGCTGCAGCTGCTGCTTGCGCTGCCGAGACAGTGACAGTGGGAGCCCCGTGTTTTACAGTCTTCGTTGCAAGCATTGTACTGTCCGCTCCTTGTGGGATGATTTTGGTGGAAGGCGTAGATACTAAAATTCCCATGGGAAAAAAAGGGAGACTTAGAAGGCACCACAGTGCTTGAGTGCTACATGCTATGAAGCTGCTCCCCTCCAAAGCTCCCAACACACACTCATTTAGGGTGAGTTTATACATGGCGTGTTCAGAAAGTGTAAACTGAAGTACTTCCCTTCGGTAGCGTTCAGATGAACTGCGTAAACCCAAGTAGTACTGCATCAATCCCCTCTCCCCCACCAGCTGAGACATAATGATCACTGTACAGAGGTCACTACGTTGACACCAATAAGTGTTCATGTAAACACTTACTTAGAAATACAAACTGAATAGGAGCATATGCCACTGACAAATGAATAAGGATACCCTGGATCGTATTTGGGGAGTGGCTGGCTATTAGCTGACTCTCGATGTTGAAATTATGCAAAATGCTTTTATGACAATGTGTTAATTACAAGAATTTGATATTTGAATATGAATTTTTATATTTGGACTAATGATAACTGGTGTTATAATTTTATTGTATATTATTTTATTTTTGATGTTTGTAATATGTCGGATTTGTTATTAAGAGATTTTATCTATTTAATATTCTACTCTGGTCTTAAGTAGAGTATTTATAATTATTTATTTGGACAAATTGTTGGGATTATATCTTGTATTTTGTATGTGATACTTTTGGCCATGGCGGAAGCCCGTGCTAATAAAGTTATTATTATTATTATTATTATTATAATATGCCACTGATTTTTCCAGGAGTAACCCAAGGGACCAGAAGAGGTTGGACCCTCTAGACAACAACAGGTGTTCCTATTTCCTCTCGTGTCACAGGGCTAGCCAGCCATCATCACTTCAGCTTTATCTGGATTCAGCCTCGATAGGCTAGCCTGCATCAAGTCACTTCAGCATGCCCTTAACAGGAGATTTAGCTAAGTGAAAAACCAAAGATCACTTCACCTAAGATTCAAAGTTAGGACATAAGCATTGTGACATGAATCAAGTCAACATCAACGTAAGAGGAAAAACTGAAACCAAGATTACTCACTTAAATTGCTGACCGGGAGAGGTGGTTTGCCAAAAGGCGGAGGCTGGGACACAAGACCAGGCTGGATAGAGGGAGTACGGACTACAGGCGCATGTCGGGGGACTTGGCTAGGGAGAGGACGATCTTCTTCCTCTTGCTCCACAACCTGGGTATCCTCATTCTCCAGAGATTGGGATACGGAAGATGTAGAGCTGACTTCATCCAAATCTTCATAATCCCTCAGAGATAAGAAGGCCGACCGGGAGAGACAGGCTGCAATGTTAGAAAAGTCACATTATTTTGCAGATGCAAAGCCACCAAGACCATGCAAATCAACTTAACCCCAATGGCCAGAACATGCTATCTATAACACACTTCAGCCATCTTGTTTTAGCTTCATAGAGTGTCTCTCACGAGATTCTTTGATCAGTTATAAATCTCCCAATAAGCCACACTTTACACACCCCGATACCAAGAACAGCAGGATGGTTGATGTGTGCTAAAGGATTCTCCATTCAGAAGAGCTGAACGTGAGAACATGCCCTTCGCCCCAGGACCCTTTCTGGCGAGTTCAGCGCTACATACCAAGTGGCTGGGAGATTTAAAACAACCTGTGATTCACTGACCCTCTTGAGAGGAGCTGTCTTTTGATCTATTAGTTTGTTGGAAGGAGTATTGATTGTGGAAGGAACAAGTAAAAGCTTTACATAGTTATTACCAAGATGTAGGCCAAAAGGTGTCCAAAATGAAGAATGAGTATGCCTGAAGAAGCTCTCTCATTACATTGGCTAGAGGCTCCCATGTTAGATCGATTAGCATTAATTACTAGACAGAGTTACTGATAACTCGCAGGACATACATGCCCTTTGAGGTCTTTCACTCAGGAATCCAAATCATGGTGCTGAGATCGATTGGAAAACCACATGACATTCCAAGGATTCCCAGCACATGGGCCACTGACACAGTTGCACCCAGACATCTGCTCCCACCGCTGTGACGGCATAGGCCCCCCGGTATATGGGGGACCCGAGGCAGTAGACGTGGGAGGGTAGGTGGTTAAGAGTGCAGGTGGTGCTCGACTCACGCTGAAGTCAACCAATTGCAGCACAGGTCATTTCTGAAGGACTACACCGTGGCCGCGATGGTGAAGAACGCTTTATTCTCCACTATCACGGTGTCTGCAAAGTCTTGTCCTGCAGAGCCGTTCTAAGTGGTGAACAGCCTGGTTAATCTGGTCTGTTCCCACAATGAACTAGAGTCATCGACTGCCTCCTGTGACATTACTTTGCAGACAAAATCACTCTTATTTCACACCCCCGTGGAGCCCCCCTGCCTTTAAAGATAAGGATGGGACTTGGCTGTGGGGTCAGGGGGCCCCGATTCTAAGAGCTGGGAGCCGCGGGACTTCTTTCACTCCCCCCCACCCTTGCGGGGGCGGGGCCTGGCCATGTCAATTTCCGGACCGCTTCCTTTAACACCGGGAGCGGTCGGCGACCGTGCTGGAGGCACGTGCTCGGGGCACAGTCAAAGGGGCCTGCCCTTTGGCTGTGCCCTTCGGCTGGGTCAGGAGGTGGAGGGGGGAAACTTTGTTAATGTATGTATTGTGTGGGGGGTAATATCAGATACTGATGGAGAGGAGGGTGCAGCTGACTCTCCCCAGTGAGAAAGGGGTGGAGTTAGCGGGAATGTCCCTTGGTGGCAGCAAGGGACAGAAAGGATTAGTTGTGGGACCAACTGCTGGATTGTAAAGGGTTGGTAGAAGGAGATTATCAGTAAGGGATTTTGTTGACTTATTATGCATTGCTGCTATGTGGTTGTGCCGGGTCCCCTGCGTGGGAAATACCCCAGGAATGTATTTATTGTATAAGCCGCCGCGAGTCGGATATCCAAGGGAGTGCGGGGTATAAATAAAACGCTATGCTATGCTATGCTATATTGACTACATCTTGGGTGTGGTTACTTTGACTGCAGAGTCAGAAATTGGGGTTGTGGAAGCTCAGCCTTGTCCTGTTTGGATCAATTTCAATTAGTGTCACTCACCGATGCCGAGGATGTGCTTGGGGCAATGCAGGCAACCAGTTGTGAATTAGATCCTTGCCCGTCTTGGCTGATGAAAGCCATCTGGGAGACACTGGGGCCATTGCTGGGGGTTGCCAACACTTCCCTTTGGGAGGGTAGTTTGTCAGACACACTTAAAACTGTGGTGGTCCAGTCCCCGCTCACGAAATCACCTTTGGACGCTGACTCCCCAGCCAACTATCACCGTTTGTAACCCGCCCTTTTTAGGGAAGATTATTGACTGGGCAGTTGCCCAGCAGCTTTGGGCTCATTTTGGTGCAATCTGATTCCTGGACCCATTTTAGTCAGGTTTTCATGCGGGGTATAGCACGGAGACTGTGCTTGTGCTTCGTCGATGATCTATGCTTGGAGATTGATAAAGGGAACTGTACCCTGTTGAGCTTGTTAGATAGAGTTGATCATGAGGTAGTGTTGACATGACTGCAGAACCTGGTGGAGTACAGAGGATTGCTTGAGTGGTTCTGTTTGTTCCTGTTGGTGAGGCCTTTGTGGGTGACGATGGGAGAGTGCTCATTATCCCTTTAGGACCTCCTCTATGGTGTCCTACAGGGTTCCATTCTGTCTCCCCTCTTGCTCAATGTATATCTGAGGCTGCTGGGTGAGATCATTCGTAAGTTTGGAATGAAGTGTCATCAGTATGTGGATGACACCCAACTCTACCTCTCTTTTTCATTTGTCCCAGGTCCTGCAGTCTCTGTGCTTACCCAATGCTGGCTGAGGGGAAGCCGACTGAAGCTGAATCCAGACAAGACTGAAGTGATGATGGTTGGCCAACCATGTGACTTGGGGATTGGGACTCCTGTCATTAAGGGGGTTTGGCCCACACTGGTTACCCAGCTCTGCAGCCTCGGAATGCTTCTGGATCCCTTGTTGTGCCTGGAACATCAGGTTGCAGCGGTGGCCAGGAAGGCTTATCACCAACTCCTGCTGGTGACAAGGCTGCAGCCATTTAGTTCCGATTCAGGTCTGGCCACCATCATCCACGCCTTCTTTACCTCAAGGCTAGATTACTGCAATATGCTCTATGTGGGGCTGCCCTTGATGACTGTTTGGAAGCTGCAGCTGGTGCAGAACATGGCAGCCAAGCTCCTCTCAGGGATGGGTTACCGTGAGCACATTACACCTGTGCTTTACAGTCTGCACTGACTACCTATAGCTTTCTGGGCACAATTCAAGGTGGTGATTTTGACCTTTAAAGCCTTGAATGGTCTAGCCCCACGTATCTGAAAGACTGCCTTTCCTACCATGCACCACTGCAACCCTTGTGGTCAGCTGGGAGCGCTAGCTTGCGGGGACTACCTGCCAATCTTGTTCATACGACAAGGCCCCACAAAGAGGCGTTATCAGTTGCTACTCCAGTATTGTGGAACTCCCGTCCTGCAGAACTCTGTCAAAGTTCAAACCTTTCTTTTTGGCAAAGTGTTTGGCAGGCAGGATGAGGTTTTTAACGGAATTTAATGTATTCTGCATTTTGAATACTTGTTTTTTTTTAAAGAATTTTTTAATTGAAACCAAGCAGTTACAAGTATTTGTAAGTCCTTTTGAGTAAGTTAAGCTTCCCTGAGCCTTAGCAGAAGGGTAGGGTAGGGTAAAAAGTTAAATAAATAAAATGTTCCAACTCACAGGTCTCTCTAAACCACAGCTGTAACAGGTGGACATCTCTTAGTACATGCCCATATTTGTCTGGCAGTTGTAAACACTGCTTTTGAAACTGATCAGCTAACATGCAAATTGAGTTTCTACAGAAGGAAAGGTTTATCCAGGAAACCTTTGCATTCCACACTTCAGAGCTGTTTGACAGGTACACGGAAGCAGCTTGGGAATTAGTAGAATGACATATGCACTAGAAGTATTTTAGAGCTCTCCGAGGTGCTCAATATAAAAGAAAGGAAAAGCTTAGATTTTAAAGGATTAAAGAGCAGAAGCAGTTTGTGGCCCCAAAGCATTTTATCTAAATGGCAGTTTCAGAAATTCCCAGCTGGACTCACAAGGAGAGCATTTTGGCTAGAGGAATTTAAAGCAGATAGGGAAGACTGTGGTGGGTGGGTCGCAGATTCAAAAATTTAGTAGCAGCAACCATAGGCAGTAATCTTCTCCTAGCCAGGGAGTACCTAGGAGAGCTGCACCAGTGCGTCCTTCTGAAGCACTTCCAAGACGGAACATTTAATATATACATGCTAGCCTCCAAGTATCCCCACATCTGGATTCTAAGAAAAAGCTTTAAGATTAATTTGAGTTACAGGCTTCCTGTTAACCGCAGGATTATAAACCTCAAGCATTAATCAATCTCCTCGCTCATGTATAAACCGTCATAAAACAAGCATTCATAAATTATGTAGATAACCTAACAATGCAGCTTGCAGACAGGACACATTTGATGATTCAACAATCAAGCTTTTATTTATGGTTATTAGAAACTGCAGTAACAGCACAGGAAGATGGTGTCAAGCCACTGCTTCCTGCAGCCCTTGCCCTGATCTTGTAACGTACTGTAAGGAAATGGTTCTTTGCAATTTCACTTCCAAGTAGTATTCCAATTTCAGAGCAATAGCTACTAGAATGTGATACTGAGATGTAAAGGCAAGGTGCTTTGTGAAGAATTTGAATATCACCAAGGAAGAAGCATTTGGCTTTTGAAGTGTCCTGAGAAATTCTTCTGAACCAGGGTCTTTGTTTAGAAATGGCAGGAAGGCTCATTGGAGAGAATTAAGCAACTCTGTAGACTCACCTTTTCAGGAGTGGCTCAGTAGCTTGTCTCAAATACAAACTGGGAATTAGATTCCTGAGTCACTTTGAAAATGGGAACTCCTTCCTTGAACACACAAAGTCTGTTCCCTCCCTCTCCAAAACCTCTCCCAGGCTTTCCCCAGCTACTTGGCCTCAGATTGCTCAAGACTTTTTTCCCTTACAGTCTTATACACCCCAACTCCCCTTGCAACTAAGATATTCATATGTATATGCAACTTCTCAATTTCATGAATGAATCCCTGTCTCTCGCTAAGTTCCCCTCCCCCTTGCCTCCCCCTCTATGTAAGGGGCTAAAGCAGAAGTGGAGAACTTTGGGTCAGGGGCCAAATGCAGCTCGTGGGTAGTTTTTATGTTCAATTCCTGGAACCGGCCCCTGGATCCAGTTCCTGTCCCCAAACACTGAAAGACTGAGCTCAAGGGAAGGAAACAGACATGAGGGTATGCGCATAAGAATAGGGAATAGATCCATGGTACAGATCCAGGATCTGAACCCTCCTCTTCCTGAGTGCACCCCTTAAGCATCCCCAACTTCTATACAGCCCTCGGAGCTTGCATTATTGTTTAAACAGCGTAAGTAATAGCGCCATACTGGATCAGACCCAGTGGTCTCAGGAGGAAAAAAGGTTCCCTATCCTTGGGCTTTTTAAGTGCACATGCCTAAGGCACTTCCCTAACAAGCTTTTAAAGCATTTCTGATCCCCAACGTAGAATGAGATACCTGGGGCCGTAGATCTGACAGGTGGCATCTTCCTCTTGGAAAGGAAATTCCTCAGCTGGGCCTGCTTCACTGGGGACAGTTTAGCTGCAAAGCAGAACATAAAAATCCCTAAGCAATAAACACCTGAGAGAGCCTGTTAAACGCAGCTGCTGGAAAGCTTACAAGGGGCAAAAGATACAGAGCAGTAAATTACCAGGTGGTTTTGGCAGGGGTTTGGTGTGCGATTCCAAGGCAGTTTTCATCAAGGCATTACGCAGGCTCTCAAGGTCACTGTCAAAGCTAAAAAAAGAAAAAACAGTGAGAAGACGTAAATTAATTGAAGAAAAAACAGCTAACGACCACATTCGAACAGCCAAGTATGAATGAGGAGCCAACGACTTATGCTCATCAGTAAGCTATTGTATTTCGACACATCAGGAAGAGTTAGAATCAGAGCATCACAGAGTTAGGAGGGACTTCAGAGGCCATCTAGTCCAACCCCCTGCTCAATGCAGGAAATCTGCAGCTACAGCATCCTCGACAGACGGCCGACGAGCCTCAGTTTGAAAACCTCCAGTGAAGGAGAGCCCACCACCTCCCTAGGCAATTTGTTCCATTGTCGAACAGCTCTTACCGTTAGGAAATTCTTCCTAATGTTTAACCAAAATCTACTTTCTTGTAATTTGAGCCCATTATTTCTAGTCCTACGCTCCAAGGCACAAGACACTGCCCCACACACTAAATCTTTAGAGTCTCGGCCCCACTCACCTGGGCTTAGTGAGCTAGGCTCCTGCCGGAGATTTAAAGGGCCACATGCCTTGGGACAGAGCCAGCAACAGCTGCTCTGTTGCAGCTAGCCTTTACACATTGTAACATTTGCATGTTAACCTCACGTTAAAAATGAACCCATGTACACATCCCAATCTCGCATTAGAAGAAACTCACTTTAGTGACAGGGCTAGATTTCCCAGCCCTGTCATCCGTGATGAAACTAACGCTATTTTCACAGCTGGTTGGGAAAGAGGGCATTCCTAACGTTATACAATCTCCCGTTAGATAGAAATTAACATGAGATTGTGTAATGTGGCCAAGTAGCCCAAGTCTTTGCCATCATCTGTTGACAGCCCCTTCAGGTATTCGAAGACTATTATCATGTCTCCTCTTAGTCTTCTCTAGGCTAAACATACCCGGTTCCTCAACCTTTCCTCGTAGGACTTGGTTTCCAGACCCCTGACCAACTTTGCTGCCATCATCTGAACTGGTTCCAATTTGTTACTGTCCTTCATAAAGTGTGGCACTCAGAACTGGACACAGTACTCCCAAGATGAGGTCTGACCAGCGCAGAATAGAGTGGAACTACTACTTCTCATGACTCGGAAACCATGCTTCTGTTAATACAGCCCAAAACTGCATTAGCCTTTTTTGCAAATGCATCACACCGCTGACTCATGATTTGTGATCAACTACAGTCCCTAGATCTTTTTCATATGTATTGCTGCCAAGCCAGGTATCACCCATCCTATAATTATGAATTTGATTTTTCTTGCCTAAATGCAGAACTTTACATTTATCTCTGCTGAATTTCATTTTGATAGTTTCAGCTCAGTTTTCCAACCTGTTAAAATCCATTCTGAATTTTATTTCTGTCTAAGGTGTTATCTATCCCTCCCAGTTCTGTGTCATCTACAAATCTGATCAGCATTCCATCCACTCCTTCATTCAAGTCATTAATAAAGATGGACCCAGGACAGAGCCCTGCGGCACCCCACTTGATTCCTCCTTCCAGATTGATGAAGAACCATTGATGACTGGAAACTCAGGCAAGTGCATTATATTCTCTTCCATAGTGATGTACAAAGGTAGGCCGTGGGTTGTGGATCATAACTGTTACCTGAGCTCTGTGTACTCCTATCCTCACCACATGGACCAATCAGCCATCGTTCTTGATGTAACCAAGCCAAGCACGTGCACCTGGGACCTCGCATCCTCGTGAATGTTACACTCCTTGTCTTTCCCTCTGTTCCCTTCCTTCGTCCTCCCCGCCCACCCAAGATCTCTCAGATTATAAGCCCTTGGGCAGGGACTGTGTCTATTCAATTACTTTGTAAAGCGCCAGGTATATTACTTGCACTATATAAATGCTTGCTAATAATAATAATAATAATAATGAGCACTCCAAGTACAGTTCTTCAAGCAGCTGTAAATCTATGTAATGGTAGTATCATCTAGCCCCCCATTTTACCAGCTTGGCAGCAAGGATATCATAGGGGACTGTCAAATGCTTTGCTGAAATCAAGATATATTATGGCCTCAGCATTGCCATCATCCAGTGAGCTAGTAACGTGACCAAAAAAGGAGATAGGATTAGTCGGGCACGACTTATTCTTGACAATTCCATGCTGGTTTCTAGTAATCACTGCATTGTTTTCTAGATGCTTACAGACTGACTGCTTTATAATCCGTTATAGTATCTTTTCATGTATCGATGTCAGGCTAATGGGTCTATAGTTTCCCAGATCCTCCTTTTCTCCCTTTCTGAAGGTAAGTTATCAAAGATGATAGACGGAGGTTCTGAGAGTACATCAGAAAGTTCCTTCAGACCCCTATGATGTAATTCATCCAGCCCCAAAGACCTGAACTCGTTTAAAGTAGCTATGTATTCTCTGACTGTCTCTATGAGCTCCAATCGTTTCCCCTCATCATTCATGCTACTTTTGCCAGGTTGGATAGTTTCCCCCTTTTGGGAGAAGATGAGGCAAAATAGGAGTTGAGCAGTTCTGCCTTCTCCGTCACCTGTTAACATTTTACCACCATCACCGAGCACAAATCACCGAGCATTTTACCACTTCCTTTTTCATCCTCTTACTTCCAACAAATCGGAAAAACACTCTTTTTGTTCTTAGCATCCCTCACTAGCCTCAGTTCATTCTGAGCTTTAGCCTTCCTGACACTGTCCCTACAAATTTGGGCTACTCATCTGTACACATCCTTGGTGTCTTGACCCTCCTTCCATTTCTTATACATGTCCTTTTTAATTCTCAGCTCAATTCTTATGCAGTCACATTGGATGTCTCCCATTTTTCTCTCACTGGAATTGTTTGTGATCGTGCCTTCAGTATCTCGTTTTTCATAAACTCCCACCCATCTTGAACTCCTTTCTACTTTAGATTATCTAGCCATGAGATCCTACCTAAAACCAGCTTTCCCAAAGTCCAAGGTAATATGCTCACCCTTTTTCTTTCCTTAAGATCATGAATTCCAAAATTACATGGTCGCTTCCCCCCAAAGTTTTCACTACTTTTACCTCATTGACCAAGTCTTCCCTGTTGGTTAGGATCAAGTCTCAGATAGACGACCCCCTCGTACTTTCCTCCACCTTCTGAAAGATGAAGTTGTCGGCAAGGCAAGGCTTTGACAGCCCATGCTTAGAGTTTGTCTTCCAACAGATATTGGGGTAGTTAAAGTCCCCCATTACTACTAACCTCTTTGAACGGTCTGCAATCTGTTTTAGGAAGGCATCATCCACATCTTCCATTTGGTTTGTAGTCCATAGTAGACCCCCAACCATATGTTGTTTTATTTCTTGAGGATAAAGGTCATAGAAGGGGTGGGGAATCTCTTGCCTTACAGGGGCCATTTTGAAAATTAGGACAAGTTCAAAGGGCCACAGAAAAATTGGGGGCAGAGATGTTTAAGGCGTGCGTTCGGAAGAGGAGGGTCCAGATCATGGATCTGTGCCAGGGATCTTTCCCCTATCCATGTGTGCATGCCCTCATTTCTGTTCCCTTCCTCTGAGTTCAGTCTTTCACTGCTTGGAGTAGAAACTGGATCCAGGGGGCAGATGCAGATACTGGAAAGGGGTTGCACAAAAACTAGCTGCAGGCCACACTTGGCCCCTGGGTCTGAGGTTCCCCATTCCTGGTCTATAGCATGGCTGAACTGCAAATACATTCTCCTCTGTATTATAAATAGCATCTATCGCTTACCATAGAAGCTCTTAAGATGTCACACTAAAACCTCGTTACAGATTGCTCAACAGCTCTTTAAACTGCAGTTTTTAAAATTGCTTCCCCCCTACCTTTTTTTAAAAAAAGATTAAGCCCACCAACTACTCTGAATTTGCATGCACATGCAAATTTTATGCCAATTATATCCCACATTTTGAGTGTCGCTGTCCCTCATTTCAGAGTCATGGGGTTGAGAGATATGCTCCCTTTCACTTTCTAAACTGAAATACCTTGTAATGGGAACCCTTTCGTCTGTTTGGTTGGCAAGCACAGTATACAAATAATTCCCAGGCTGCAGCACAAAGTCTCTGCTTCTGAGAACTCTATCCAATCCGTCCCAGAATACCCTGCATGCAAAGCATGAATGGATAGGTGTCTGTGTGTACTTGCATGGCATGGCCACTGGGGGCAGATGGCAAGGTCAGCAGCACAATCTAGAAGAGTCGTGGGAACTATACCAAAGCAAGCTAACTAAAACCTGAATAAATAGAGAAGTGGGGCTCTTACCTGGTGGCTTCTCTTTCTGTCCAAGACACCAGAAAGTTCTCAGTTTTGGATCGTTCCCCTATTTTACCAGCAGGAGGCAGAAACTTATTTTTTCTGCACACGCGCAGGGGAATAATGCTCTCACTCCATTAAGTCCCAAAGTCGAAGGACCATACGCAGAAAACAAACTCACAAACTAATCAGAACTCCAACCCACAATACTGAAAAAGGGAAGAGATTCCCAGCGTGGAGGTAAATACCTCAAACCTACAAACCCAATATAAAAGGGTTTTTCTGTTGTTGTTTTTTTGTAATCTGATACAGTCCCCAAGACCCTCTTGAAGAGGTTGTCTCTCACACTGTTGCCCGGCGGGTGGGCCAGAGAAGTGTACAGTGAATTCACCAGCTAAAAACCCCAGTTCTCCATTCTATCCCAGACCCTGGCCAGTTCTCACTTTGGGGATGTCCCAAAACGGTAGAAGAACTAGCAAGAATGGGAGGAAGCACAGCAGTTAATCTAACACTGCCTACAGCACCCTTCTCCCAAATGCCGCCTCAGCGAACTGACAGGTGTGAATTTTGTAGTGCTTCATGAATGTATGAAGGGACGTCCAGGTGGCTCCCCATCATACTTCCTCATAGGAGGCTCTGGACTTGAAGGCAGCAGAGGTTGCTGCTCCCCTCACAGAATGTGCCCAAATGTTTCCGGGGGAGTCCTGCCCTGGGCTCTGTACGCTTCCACGATGCACTGAGTGATCACTGCTTTAGAGGTCTTCAGACCCTTCTAACCTGCCTTAATATTCACAAACAGAGCTGAGGATTGTCAGAGGTCCTCTTCAGGGATACCTTAAGAGCTCTCTGAACATCCAAGCAATGCCAGGCCTTCTCCTTAGGGTGACTGGGTCTTGGGCAGAATGCGGGTGGCACTAGTTCCTGTGATCTATGGAAAAAAATATTAACCTTAGGTACAAATTCCAGATCTAGGCAAAGGACCACAGCCTCTTTCTGAAAGGAACAAAAGTTAGGTTCGACTGAGAGGGCCACCAGCTCTGACATCGGCTGAGCAGAGGTGACCACCACCAGAAAGGCCACTTTGAGGGATAAAAAATACAAGGAGATCTTTTTGATAGGCTCGAAGGGAGCATCAGAGGGGGGCCCCGATACCAGGTTCAAATTTCATGAGGTATATCTATGGACTATCGGAGGGGATCGTATCTTGGCCGCTGTCTGGAAGCGCTTGACATGGGAATGCCTTGCCACCTTAAACCCCCTGGCTATGAGGAAAACCAAGTCCAGAGCAACTATTTGTCTAGACAGCATGTTGGATCTTAACCCCTTGTCCAAGCCTGCCAGTAAAAAATCCAGGATTTCAGGGATCCCCATTGAACCTGGATCTATGGCTTTGAACTTGCACCAATCTCTAAAGGTTCGCCAAGTGGACTGATAAATCCTGCAGGCGGACCTCCGTCTAAGAGGAAAGGAGGGTTTTGAGGACTGCATTGGAATAGCCCAGATCTTTCAGGGCTTTGCGTTAAGTTTCCACGCAATCAGTTTGATTAGGGCCAAATCCTCGTAAATGATTGAGCCCTGACTTAATAAATATGGAAGAGGTGGCAGCCTATGGGGTTCTGCAGAGCTGAGTAGAACCAGGGCCTTCTTGGCCAATAGGGCGTCACTAGGATCATGTGAGCTCATTCTCTGCGGGCCTTCGCCAGAGTCTGTGCAATCAAAGGGAATGGAGGGAAGGAACAGAGCAGAACTGACAGCCATGCTTGGTTGAGTGCATCCATAGTCATCGGCTCCCGGTGGAGGGATCGTCATGTGAATAACTGCGTCTGTGTTTTTGGGTGTCGCAAACAGGTTGATTTGTGGTAAGCCGAACTTGCGCACAATTATGCTGGAGGCTTTGTGACAGAGCGACCGTTCCCCTGGGTCCACATGGCGTCTGCTCAGTCAGTCTGCTGTCACGTTGTCCGTACCCTTTATGTTTAGTGCTTTCAGGGATCATATATGTATCTCGGTTCAGGGGAGGAGTCTCGCAGCTTCCGCATGCAGCTGCTAACACTTGGGAGCCTCCTTAGTTGTTGACATACGCCTTCACCATGGTATCGTCGGCGTATATTAGCACGTGCTGATTCCGGATGTGGCTTGAAAAGTGCTGTAATGCCAGGTAATATTGTCTTGAGTTTGAGCCGGTTGATACTTTGCAGGCTTTCCTGTGGAGTCCATTGCCCCATAGACGTGGAGGTGCCTGTGTGGGCCCCCCAGCCCATCAGACTCGCATCCATAATGATGGATATTATTTTTATTTATTTTAAAACTTGTTATCTCGCCAGAACAACATATTCTGTTCGGTTTAGTGAGCAGGACCCACAGCGTGAACCTGTGCCGTTGAAACCACCAGGACATGGCTTTCTTTACCCCTTTGGTGATTATGACCCACGGGTTCAGGCCCTTGGACATTTCCAACTGCAGTGGTCGGCGTAGTAGCTGTAGCGGGCACAAATAGACGCGGGCTTATTGCAGGTGCTGTGTGCAGGAGACAAGCAGGCCCAATAGGCTGGCTAAGGATTTCAGCCAGAGACGCTTGCAGAGTCCTTACCATGGTTCGGATCTTGTCCCATCTGCTTGGCGGGATGAAGACTGTCTGAGAAGGTATCTATGATGACCCCGAGATGTTCCAGCCTCTGCACCGGTATCAGCCACCTCTTCTTGCGGTGTATCACGAACCCATGTCGCTCCAGGTACTCTACCGTTCTCAGCAAGTCTTTTTCTGACTTTTCCCTGGAGGGAGGCCATATCAGCAGGTCGTCCAGATATGGGTGGATGTGAATACCCTCGAGTCTGAGGTTTGCTACTAGGGGGATCAGGACTTTTGTGAAGGTGTGGGTGGAGGATGCGAGGTCGAATGGGAGCGCTCGGTACTGCCAATGCTGATTGTTGCAGGAAAACCTTAGCCACTTTCTGTGTCTCTGTCTGATGGGAACGTCCTGTCTGATGGGGACGTGCAGGTAAGCTTCTATTAGGTCCCTTTGATCTTGGAGATGGCTTGGCAGATGGTTTTTAGTGTTTCCATGTGAAACTTTCTCGTCCTCACTCTCTTGTTCAGGTGCTTCAGGTCCAGCACCGTTCTCCACTCACCCGACTTCTTTGGGACCAGGAACAGCATTGAGTATAGGCCCTGTTCCTGCTCGCCAAGAGGAACCGGCTCTATTGCTCCGATGGAGTGGAGCCTGTTGATTTCTGACAGCACTGCCTAGTGTTTGGCCTACTTGGAGGAGACAGGAAAAGGTGAGAAGAAAGTTTGGGGGTTGGTTCTGCAGTTCTAATGGATACCCGTGTAACGACCTCCAATACCCAGGCATCTGAAGTAAAATCTGCCCACACCTGAGAGAAGCTTTGTAACCTGCTCCCTATGTCGGACTCGGGCCAACAGTCAGTCCTGTTTGGATTGGCCCAGGCCCGAGCAGTGTTTGGGCTGGCCCTGGTTTGGGAACTTCTTTTTTCCCTGCCATTTGGGCTTGAACTTGTCCTCCCAGGAAAACTGAGTGTGGGAGTATCCCTTTGTATGCCTCGGCTACGCAGATCGATATCCAGCCAGCAATAACTGATTTAGAAGCCTTTTTACCCCTGTGACGGGGATGGTAGTTCACTAAGAGGCTAGAGGAACGTCTAAAGGAGGCCGGACGATGCAGGTATATCTTCAAAGCCCTGCGTACATCCAAGGTATGCCAAAGTCTCTCCAGAGGATGGCGGGGCCGAGGGCAAAAGGAGGGCAGGGTAACATCCTGGGAAAGGTGGAAGAGGGAGGAAACTTTCGGTAGGAAGGAAGGATCCAGACGGAGGCAGACCGATTCCTTTCTGAATGAACAGAGAGAAGGATTGGCCAACAGAGCCCCAATCTCGGAGATACGCCTAGCCGAGGTGATGACTATTAGGAAGGCCACTTTGACTGAGAGGTACAATAGAGAGACCTGATTAAGGGGCTCAAACGGGGGACCCGTAAGTGCTTTAAGGACCAAGTTAAGATTCCAGTTAGGGAACCTGTGAACTACAGGAGTGGAAATTTGATGGGCGGCCCTCATGAATTGGCGTATATGATGGTGGAAGGAAAGGCGAGGTCTACCCGAGGCCCCTAGGGTGCTATCTATGGCTGCTAACTGTCTAGCTAGAGTGTTAGGGCATAGGCCTTTGTCCAATCCTTCCTGGAGGAACTACAGGACCTGGGCTATGGAGGGGGACTGTGGGGAAAAACGCTTAGTTTTGCACCAGTCCACAAAAACTCTCCAAGTACACTGGTATATGCGTCAAGTGAATTTTCGTCTAGATGCTAGCAGAGTGCGTATAACAGAGTCGGAGTATCCCAGGCCCTGCAAGGCTAGGAGCTCAACAGTCATGCTGTTAGTTTCAGAAACTCCGGTTGCTGGTAGAAGAGAGGTCCCTGTGACAGCAGGTCCTGTGTGACAGGGAGCGTGAGGAGGTGTCCGTGTGACAGGTTGAATAAGTCTGGGAACCATGGCCGACGGGGCCAAAAGGGGGCCACGAATATTACAGTGGCTCGCCGGAGTTTGCATTGGTGGATCGCACGGCTGAGTAGGGGAAACGG
>QEPC01005805.1:223573-269514 GCA_003113815.1 Sphenodon punctatus
CAAGGCGCCGGAATCCACTAGGGCTTTGACTATAATGGACCGGCGAGGGGACCACTGCAGTGTCAGGGGTATATTAAGTTGTTTTGTTGATAGAAGGGGGTTGCAACAAGTTACCGGGAGGCCCCTCCCCCCTCCCGGTCCCTGGCGTTTCCCGACCCCAAGGAAGGAGGGGGTTTCATGGGACACTCCCTTGCAAAATGAGTGCCTGCCCCACAATAGAAGCAAAGGCGGGACTGGCGACGCCGTTCCCGCTCCTCGGGGGTAAGAGGGTTCCGCAAGGCCCCTATTTGCATAGGCTCGGGGCCTTCTATGCCCGAGGGAGATGGAGGTGGTGGTCCCTGTACCCTCGGTGCCCATACCCCCAACCCCCTACCTTGGTCCCGTCGCCTTTCCCTTTTGCGTTCAGTGACGCGTTCGTCTATTCGTAATGAGGCTACCACCATCTCTTCCAAAGTTACTGGAATAGTGGGAAGACATGCTAATTGATCTTTTATATCATCATTCAGGCCCTGGTGAAACAAGGCCCGAAGGGCCGGGTCACTCCACCCTAAATCGAATGCCAATTTCCTAAATTGAGTAATATAATCTAATAATAATGTCTTCCCTTGTCGGAGATGTAGTATGGCCTGCTCAGCATCTCGAACCCTATAAGGATAATCGAACAGAAAGCAAAACTGTTTTAAGAAGCCCTTATAGTCATGTAATAATGCATCATCAGCGGCCAACAGGGGGGTGGCCCAATCCAGGGCCACCCCTCCCAGTAATCCCACGATATAGGCTACTTTTGCTTGGCCGGTCTGGTATGTAAGGGGCTGGGTTTGAAACGTAAGTTTACAAAGGGCCAAAAAGCCCTGACAAGCCTTTCTGTCTCCATAGAACTTGTCCGGGCGAGGGGCTTTTGGCTCACGGGGAAACAAAGCCGGGGGCCCAGGACCCAGAGAAGCAGAGGCAGACTGCCCCTTAGCCTCCTCCTGCTCCTCCATAGGGGAGGAGGGAATTGCCTCCACAGATTGCTGCAATACCCGGCATATAGCTCGGAGTTCCTTATTTTCTTCCCTTAAATCTTGAACCTCCATAGTAAGGGACTGTACTGTGTGTATCAATTCCTGCACTTGTTCCTCTGATGTCATTCTACCGAAGGGGTTAGGAAGGGTGCCGGTAATTCTGTCACGGATGTGGGGGGAAGGAGGGGAGAGAGGGCGAGGGAGGAGGAGGAGGCAGGGGGAACTCAACCACTCCCACACAAACACAGGGATGAGGCACCTTTCTCGCACAATGGAATCCCTCCTGGGTGAAAAAGTGTCCCTCAGGGTGTTATTTGGGTGTTCCCTCTTATTCAGAGGGCAGCCCGGTTCATCATAGGGACCGCGAGAGTAAGCCTTTCACCCCAACGGGAGAGAGGGTAACACAAGACACAACCTCCACTTACTCAGGGGAATATGCGGGGCCCAGGACACCGTGGGACAATGTGGGCAACACGGGGGAAGGGAAACACAGCCCAGGAAAGGGGAGGAAGGGATCAAAAGGATCAAGGGGGCAGGGAGCGGGGAGAAGGGGCTCAGGAACAGTGGGGGGCAGGTACTAGCAAAGACAAGGAGTATAAGTGCAGGGGAAATAATACCCTTGGAACCAACTATGAAGGGGAAGGAGAGAGGCTTAGGAATTTCAAGAGGGGCAGGACTTTACAAACCACAAGACAGGACTAACAACACAGATAGACACACTCACNCTCACTGGAATTGTTTGTGATCGTGCCTTCAGTATCTCGTTTTTCATAAACTCCCACCCATCTTGAACTCCTTTCTACTTTAGATTATCTAGCCATGAGATCCTACCTAAAACCAGCTTTCCCAAAGTCCAAGGTAATATGCTCACCCTTTTTCTTTCCTTAAGATCATGAATTCCAAAATTACATGGTCGCTTCCCCCCAAAGTTTTCACTACTTTTACCTCATTGACCAAGTCTTCCCTGTTGGTTAGGATCAAGTCTCAGATAGACGACCCCCTCGTACTTTCCTCCACCTTCTGAAAGATGAAGTTGTCGGCAAGGCAAGGCTTTGACAGCCCATGCTTAGAGTTTGTCTTCCAACAGATATTGGGGTAGTTAAAGTCCCCCATTACTACTAACCTCTTTGAACGGTCTGCAATCTGTTTTAGGAAGGCATCATCCACATCTTCCATTTGGTTTGTAGTCCATAGTAGACCCCCAACCATATGTTGTTTTATTTCTTGAGGATAAAGGTCATAGAAGGGGTGGGGAACCTCTTGCCTTACAGGGGCCATTTTGAAAATTAGGACAAGTTCAAAGGGCCACAGAAAAATTGGGGGCAGAGATGTTTAAGGCGTGCGTGCGGAAGAGGAGGGTCCAGATCATGGATCTGTGCCAGGGATCTTTCCCCTATCCATGTGTGCATGCCCTCATTTCTGTTCCCTTCCTCTGAGTTCAGTCTTTCACTGCTTGGAGTAGAAACTGGATCCAGGGGACAGATGCAGATACTGGAAAGGGGTTGCACAAAAACTAGCTGCAGGCCACACTTGGCCCCTGGGTCTGAGGTTCCCCATTCCTGGTCTATAGCATGGCTGAACTGCAAATACATTCTCCTCTGTATTATAAATAGCATCTATCGCTTACCATAGAAGCTCTTAAGATGTCACACTAAAACCTCGTTACAGATTGCTCAACAGCTCTTTAAACTGCAGTTTTTAAAATTGCTTCCCCCCTACCTTTTTTAAAAAAAAGATTAAGCCCACCGACTACTCTGAATTTGCATGCTCATGCAAATTTTATGCCAATTATATCCCACATTTTGAGTGTCGCTGTCCCTCATTTCAGAGTCATGGGGTTGAGAGATATGCTCCCTTTCACTTTCTAAACTGAAATACCTTGTAATGGGAACCCTTTCGTCTGTTTGGTTGGCAAGCACAGTATACAAATAATTCCCAGGCTGCAGCACAAAGTCTCTGCTTCTGAGAACTCTATCCAATCCGTCCCAGAATACCCTGCATGCAAAGCATGAATGGATAGGTGTCTGTGTGTACTTGCATGGCATGGCCACTGGGGGCAGATGGCAAGGTCAGCAGCACAATCTAGGAGAGTCGTGGGAACTATACCAAAGCAAGCTAACTAAAACCTGAATAAATAGAGAAGTGGGGCTCTTACCTGGTGGCTTCTCTTTCTGTCCAAGACACCAGAAAGTTCTCAGTTTTGGATCGTTCCCCTATTTTACCAGCAGGAGGCAGAAACTTATTTTTTCTGCACACGCGCAGGGGAATAATGCTCTCACTCCATTAAGTCCCAAAGTCGAAGGACCATACGCAGAAAACAAACTCACAAACTAATCAGAACTCCAACCCACAATACTGAAAAAGGGAAGAGATTCCCAGCGTGGAGGTAAATACCTCAAACCTACAAACCCAATATAAAAGGGTTTTTCTGTTGTTGTTTTTTTGTAATCTGATACAGTCCCCAAGACCCTCTTGAAGAGGTTGTCTCTCACACTGTTGCCCGGCGGGTGGGCCAGAGAAGTGTACAGTGAATTCACCAGCTAAAAACCCCAGTTCTCCATTCTATCCCAGACCCTGGCCAGTTCTCACTTTGGGGATGTCCCAAAACGGTAGAAGAACTAGCAAGAATGGGAGGAAGCACAGCAGTTAATCTAACACTGCCTACAGCACCCTTCTCCCAAATGCCGCCTCAGCGAACTGACAGGTGTGAATTTTGTAGTGCTTCATGAATGTATGAAGGGACGTCCAGGTGGCTCCCCATCATACTTCCTCATAGGAGGCTCTGGACTTGAAGGCAGCAGAGGTTGCTGCTCCCCTCACAGAATGTGCCCAAATGTTTCCGGGGGAGTCCTGCCCTGGGCTCTGTACGCTTCCACGATGCACTGAGTGATCACTGCTTTAGAGGTCTTCAGACCCTTCTAACCTGCCTTAATATTCACAAACAGAGCTGAGGATTGTCAGAGGTCCTCTTCAGGGATACCTTAAGAGCTCTCTGAACATCCAAGCAATGCCAGGCCTTCTCCTTAGGGTGACTGGGTCTTGGGCAGAATGCGGGTGGCACTAGTTCCTGTGATCTATGGAAAAAAATATTAACCTTAGGTACAAATTCCAGATCTAGGCAAAGGACCACAGCCTCTTTCTGAAAGGAACAAAAGTTAGGTTCGACTGAGAGGGCCACCAGCTCTGACATCGGCTGAGCAGAGGTGACCACCACCAGAAAGGCCACTTTGAGGGATAAAAAATACAAGGAGATCTTTTTGATAGGCTCGAAGGGAGCATCAGAGGGGGGCCCCGATACCAGGTTCAAATTTCATGAGGTATATCTATGGACTATCGGAGGGGATCGTATCTTGGCCGCTGTCTGGAAGCGCTTGACATGGGAATGCCTTGCCACCTTAAACCCCCTGGCTATGAGGAAAACCAAGTCCAGAGCAACTATTTGTCTAGACAGCATGTTGGATCTTAACCCCTTGTCCAAGCCTGCCAGTAAAAAATCCAGGATTTCAGGGATCCCCATTGAACCTGGATCTATGGCTTTGAACTTGCACCAATCTCTAAAGGTTCGCCAAGTGGACTGATAAATCCTGCAGGCGGACCTCCGTCTAAGAGGAAAGGAGGGTTTTGAGGACTGCATTGGAATAGCCCAGATCTTTCAGGGCTTTGCGTTAAGTTTCCACGCAATCAGTTTGATTAGGGCCAAATCCTCGTAAATGATTGAGCCCTGACTTAATAAATATGGAAGAGGTGGCAGCCTATGGGGTTCTGCAGAGCTGAGTAGAACCAGGGCCTTCTTGGCCAATAGGGCGTCACTAGGATCATGTGAGCTCATTCTCTGCGGGCCTTCGCCAGAGTCTGTGCAATCAAAGGGAATGGAGGGAAGGAACAGAGCAGAACTGACAGCCATGCTTGGTTGAGTGCATCCATAGTCATCGGCTCCCGGTGGAGGGATCGTCATGTGAATAACTGCGTCTGTGTTTTTGGGTGTCGCAAACAGGTTGATTTGTGGTAAGCCGAACTTGCGCACAATTATGCTGGAGGCTTTGTGACAGAGCGACCGTTCCCCTGGGTCCACATGGCGTCTGCTCAGTCAGTCTGCTGTCACGTTGTCCGTACCCTTTATGTTTAGTGCTTTCAGGGATCATATATGTATCTCGGTTCAGGGGATGAGTCTCGCAGCTTCCGCATGCAGCTGCTAACACTTGGGAGCCTCCTTGGTTGTTGACATACGCCTTCACCATGGTATCGTCGGCGTATATTAGCACGTGCTGATTCCGGATGTGGCTTGAAAAGTGCTGTAATGCCAGGTAATATTGTCTTGAGTTTGAGCCGGTTGATACTTTGCAGGCTTTCCTGTGGAGTCCATTGCCCCATAGACGTGGAGGTGCCTGTGTGGGCCCCCCAGCCCATCAGACTCGCATCCATAATGATGGATATTATTTTTATTTATTTTAAAACTTGTTATCTCGCCAGAACAACATATTCTGTTCGGTTTAGTGAGCAGGACCCACAGCGTGAACCTGTGCCGTTGAAACCACCAGGACATGGCTTTCTTTACCCCTTTGGTGATTATGACCCACGGGTTCAGGCCCTTGGACATTTCCAACTGCAGTGGTCGGCGTAGTAGCTGTAGCGGGCACAAATAGACGCGGGCTTATTGCAGGTGCTGTGTGCAGGAGACAAGCAGGCCCAATAGGCTGGCTAAGGATTTCAGCCAGAGACGCTTGCAGAGTCCTTACCATGGTTCGGATCTTGTCCCATCTGCTTGGCGGGATGAAGACTGTCTGAGAAGGTATCTATGATGACCCCGAGATGTTCCAGCCTCTGCACCGGTATCAGCCACCTCTTCTTGCGGTGTATCACGAACCCATGTCGCTCCAGGTACTCTACCGTTCTCAGCAAGTCTTTTTCTGACTTTTCCCTGGAGGGAGGCCATATCAGCAGGTCGTCCAGATATGGGTGGATGTGAATACCCTCGAGTCTGAGGTTTGCTACTAGGGGGATCAGGACTTTTGTGAAGGTGTGGGTGGAGGATGCGAGGTCGAATGGGAGCGCTCGGTACTGCCAATGCTGATTGTTGCAGGAAAACCTTAGCCACTTTCTGTGTCTCTGTCTGATGGGAACGTCCTGTCTGATGGGGACGTGCAGGTAAGCTTCTATTAGGTCCCTTTGATCTTGGAGATGGCTTGGCAGATGGTTTTTAGTGTTTCCATGTGAAACTTTCTCGTCCTCACTCTCTTGTTCAGGTGCTTCAGGTCCAGCACCGTTCTCCACTCACCCGACTTCTTTGGGACCAGGAACAGCATTGAGTATAGGCCCTGTTCCTGCTCGCCAAGAGGAACCGGCTCTATTGCTCCGATGGAGTGGAGCCTGTTGATTTCTGACAGCACTGCCTAGTGTTTGGCCTACTTGGAGGAGACAGGAAAAGGTGAGAAGAAAGTTTGGGGGTTGGTTCTGCAGTTCTAATGGATACCCGTGTAACGACCTCCAATACCCAGGCATCTGAAGTAAAATCTGCCCACACCTGAGAGAAGCTTTGTAACCTGCTCCCTATGTCGGACTCGGGCCAACAGTCAGTCCTGTTTGGATTGGCCCAGGCCCGAGCAGTGTTTGGGCTGGCCCTGGTTTGGGAACTTCTTTTTTCCCTGCCATTTGGGCTTGAACTTGTCCTCCCAGGAAAACTGAGTGTGGGAGTATCCCTTTGTATGCCTCGGCTACGCAGATCGATATCCAGCCAGCAATAACTGATTTAGAAGCCTTTTTACCCCTGTGACGGGGATGGTAGTTCACTAAGAGGCTAGAGGAACGTCTAAAGGAGGCCGGACGATGCAGGTATATCTTCAAAGCCCTGCGTACATCCAAGGTATGCCAAAGTCTCTCCAGAGGATGGCGGGGCCGAGGGCAAAAGGAGGGCAGGGTAACATCCTGGGAAAGGTGGAAGAGGGAGGAAACTTTCGGTAGGAAGGAAGGATCCAGACGGAGGCAGACCGATTCCTTTCTGAATGAACAGAGAGAAGGATTGGCCAACAGAGCCCCAATCTCGGAGATACGCCTAGCCGAGGTGATGACTATTAGGAAGGCCACTTTGACTGAGAGGTACAATAGAGAGACCTGATTAAGGGGCTCAAACGGGGGACCCGTAAGTGCTTTAAGGACCAAGTTAAGATTCCAGTTAGGGAACCTGTGAACTACAGGAGTGGAAATTTGATGGGCGGCCCTCATGAATTGGCGTATATGATGGTGGAAGGAAAGGCGAGGTCTACCCGAGGCCCCTAGGGTGCTATCTATGGCTGCTAACTGTCTAGCTAGAGTGTTAGGGCATAGGCCTTTGTCCAATCCTTCCTGGAGGAACTACAGGACCTGGGCTATGGAGGGGGACTGTGGGGAAAAACGCTTAGTTTTGCACCAGTCCACAAAAACTCTCCAAGTACACTGGTATATGCGTCAAGTGAATTTTCGTCTAGATGCTAGCAGAGTGCGTATAACAGAGTCGGAGTATCCCAGGCCCTGCAAGGCTAGGAGCTCAACAGTCATGCTGTTAGTTTCAGAAACTCCGGTTGCTGGTAGAAGAGAGGTCCCTGTGACAGCAGGTCCTGTGTGACAGGGAGCGTGAGGAGGTGTCCGTGTGACAGGTTGAATAAGTCTGGGAACCATGGCCGACGGGGCCAAAAGGGGGCCACGAATATTACAGTGGCTCGCCGGAGTTTGCATTGGTGGATCGCACGGCTGAGTAGGGGAAACGGGGGGAAGGTGGGGGGGGAAGGCGTATAGGAGACCCGGAGGCCATAGAGCATCGGTGGCTTCGGATTTGGGATGCGGGTTCCTGCTGAAAAAGCGAGGCAACTTGTGGTTGGTCGGGGAGGCAAAGAGATTGAGTATTGGTGTGCCAAACGTCTCGATGATCAGCTGGAAGGCAGTTGGGCTGAGGGTCCACTCCCCCGGGTCCAGGGTCTGGCAACTCAACCAATCCGCCTTGACACTGTCTACTCCTTTTATGTGGAGGGCCGACAGAGAAAGCAGATGATGTTCCACCCAGCGCATCAAGCGGGAAGCTTCCTTGTGTAACGCCTTCGACAGAGAACCCCCGATGGTTGACATAGGCCATGGCCGTGGTGTTGTCTGTGAAGACGATCACATGGCAACCCTCCAATAGAGGGAGAAACCATAGGAGGGCTAGTCGAATGGCCTTGAGTTCTAGCCAGTTGATACTGTGGGAGGCATCTGTGGTCGACCAGGTCCCCTGTGTGAAGCTGGTGCCTATGTGGGCTCCCCATCCGGAGAGACTGGCATCCGTTGTCAGAACCATCTTGGGTGGCTCTGTAAGGGGGACTTCATCTAGGAACCGGAGTGGGTCCTCCCACCAGCTGAAGAAGTGTAGAGTTTCGGCCGGGACAGAAAGTGACATCGGTCAGTTGATTATTTGTAGTTGCCATGGGCGAAGCAGCTGTTGGAGGCTGTGTGCATGGAATCGGGCCCACTGAAGTTGCTGTGTGCAGAAAATCATGCAACCTAGGAGGGATGCTAGCATACGGAGGGGGGAAGGGGTCCGTGGCTGCGCTCGAATGGAAGATATGAGGATCCGGATCTTGTGTTGTCGAGAGGGTGGAATTAATACCCTGTGTAGTTGGGTGTGAAAAATTACCCCCAAGTGCTCCAAGTGCTGGGTGGGTGTCAGGTGACTTTTGTCTCGGTTGATCTGAAAACCGCGGTTCTCCAAGTACGAGATGGTGCGTTGGAGGTGAGCCTGAGCCAGGTCCTGCGATGCTGCTCGAATCAGGATGTCGTCCAAATAAGGGAAGACTGCTATGCCCTCGAGTCGGAGGTTTGCGATCAGGGGGATTAAGATCTTTGTAAACGTCCTGGGTGCTGTAGCAAGGCCAAAAGGGAGAGCTCAGTATTGCCAGTGCTGATGGTTGTAGGCGAAGCAGAGCCACTGACGGTGAGCTGGGAGAATGGGAACGTGTAGCTATGTGTCCTTTAGATCCAAGGAAGAGAGCCAGTCGTCCTTTGATATCGCCAGGGTAATGGACGCCAAGGTCTCCATCTTGAACTTCTGGAGTCTGATGGATCTGTTGAAGTGCTTCAGAGCTAGGACTGCTCTCCATTCTCCGGTTTTCTTCTGCACAAGGAAGAGAAGTGAAGTGAATAGAGCCCTCTTCCCTTCTCATGCCACGGTGCTCTTTCTATGGCACCCATCGCCTGCAGTCTTTCGATTTCGGCTCGCATCGCCTTGCGTTTGCTGGGGATGCGTGAGATGGTGGGAAAATGGAAGAATTCTGGTTACTCTCAATGCGCGCCAGGACCCCCATCATTGATCTCAGCGCATCCATTTGGAGCCTTTGAAAGGACTCCACAGACTGTTCCCCCTCTTACTTGTGAGGAGACAGACGATTCTGCCTCCTCCCTTACCTCCATCTTCACTGTGGGGCGCCTGTCCTCCAGGTTGCTGCGTGGCTCCTCCGCTTGCATAGCGGGGGCTGCGGCCCAGGCTGGATCTTCCCGCGCGGTTTCGATTTCGCGCCTGGGGGAGATGGCATTTTCCTGGCGGACTGCAGCGTGGCAGGCGGCCGCTCTGCGTGTTTTGGCGGTCTCTGCCATCCGCAGCGTGTTTGCAGGCTGTTCGTACCCTGAGGCCGAACGCCACGCGCTGGGACACCCAGGCCGTACCCAGGGGCCGGCACCAGGAGAGAAGGGAGCGAGTCCACTCTTGCGTTCCTTAGTGTTAGGCCAAATTGCTGAAGGTTCGCGACCTTAAGGCTAAATCTAAAAAGAACTGACCCCCTCCCTCGTAAGGAGGAAGGAGGCTAGAAAGTCTGGTGGGGTGCGGAGCACCCCTGCTGCACGTCCTACTGGTTCAGAGGCAGACTTTTGACTGGGGAAGCGAGGGCGCGCTCTCCCTACGTATGCCCAGTGGAAAGTCTATGCTGCCTCCTAGCGGACACGAGGGAGATCGCTCCCTGAGTCCGAATAAATGGACTGAAGGCTACAGAATCTCCACTACAGAGAGATCAAAAAGGTGGCCAAAATGTTGGTCACAATCAATGTCCTGTACACTCCCCAGTTTGGATGCAAGTCTACAGGGTGGGGAGCTCTGCCCTGCCCCTTATGCCATGGCATTATGGCACCCAGAAAAGGGGGTGTGACTACACAGGCAAGGGATGGGGCAGAGTTCCCTACTCTGTAACTTTGCAGGGGAACCTGGCCAGGCGGTTGGTTGCCCAGAACAGCCATCTGGGCAATGCTGCTCCCTGCCAACAGCAAGTCTGTTGCCCAAAATTCAAGGCAAGTTTCCATTCCCTAATCCACTTCACTGCTTTCTTCAAATGCAACTTGTGGTAACTAAACATATTACTGCCATACAAACCAACAATGAAGGGGGCCGGGTGAGGAAGGCTACATAAACTTCCTTCCACTCCCTTTGACTCTTCTCCTCAAAGGTTTTGCCAAAATGTCTGCCTCTCCTCCTACCACCTCTCTGCCTACTTATAGAATGCAACCTTAAAAGGCTCTTTGCATAGCAGTCATTACATCATTGCCAGCAGAATGTTGCCCTGTAATTAATTGTTTACTGGGAGAATGCACTACATGCCGCTGACATACTATCACCAAGTCTCTCACTATCACCTAGACACTAATTTCTTGATTAAAATATTAGTTAACGATCTTTAGAACCGAGAAAACAAGAAAGCTACCCGTTATCTAGATTTTCCCATAGTTTGTCAGCAAAGTTTCTAGACACGTTGAACACCTTTATTAAGAGTTGTTGAAAGTGAAAACTGATTTTTCCACATTAAAAAAGGAGCTTGGGAAGAGGTGAAGAGAGCAATTTTTACAACACATTTTCCCTGACTTCATGACTCATTAATTTCTCTCAGGGCAGATGTATTTCAGTTTACTAAATTATAGCAGCTACGTCAGAAGAGAAACCACACAATTATATAACGAAAATAGAACCCTATAATCTTTTTGCTCATTTTTAAATGTCAAAGAGTAGCTACACTCTTAAACATGCTTTACTCAACCTTGTTTAAAACACACAAGAGGACCTGCAAAGCTGCAGATCATAAAGCTTTTTCATTATTATTCTTTTTTTTAATTATGTTTTCTTTACCTGGAAAACCTTGCTGGTTAGATTCATTACCAACTTGCACTGAAGCTGCTTCGCATGGCTTCAAAAATGTGTCCGTATGTGGCAGTGACATGTTGAGAGTTTTGCTGGACAATAAAAGCTACGCATCATCAGGCCTTTTACACATTACTTCAAAAGGGCTCTTTTATAGAGAAAAGTGAATGCTTCCTCTTTTGAACTCTGGCAGTGACCATAACTCCATTCCTAAGTGGGAAGAGCCAAAAGCCAAATTTGACAAAAAGGAAGCCATAGGCACTCTTTTTAAGGCTGAACTTAACAAGGTCAAACTTGCAGAAGTGTTTGTTGCAAGGTGTGGTTGCTCAGTGTGAAATGGAGCTAAGAGATCCATTGCTGGAGAATGGTAGTTGATGGTTTTGGGGAGGGGGGAGGCCTGCAAGCAAGAACCAGTTTGTCCCCTAGAGCTAGTTTAAGGGAGACGTCCTTATCCAGGATGGACTGAAGTTCATTTATGATGTGTCAAAGGAGTCTGAGTTAGCAGGATGTGACCACAAGTGGTGGTGGGGTTCTGTTGCCCTTCAGGATCTGTACTGTAACAAGTTTGAGCAGAGTCAAAGTCTGGCCCTGTTGATTTGTATGGTCACACTTACACTTTGAGGGTTGTATTGTAGGCTAAGAATGCTTGTTATAGGTCCTGATGATGTGTATCAAAGTCAGAGACATCAGAGTGTATGTGATTGTAAATGCAAAGCCCGGCTGTAAACAATGGATTTTGTAGTGTGGTCCTGATGGAAACTGGTAGCATGGAGGAAGCTGTAGCTCTACAGTACAGAATGGTTGCAATGTGACCACTGCAGAGTTTCATAGTGATGTCAAGGAAATTAACGTGTTGGGTGGATAGCTCAAATAAGAGAGACCTTAATACCCTTTAAACGCACAGACAACCTAGTGATTCTAACTGGTGACCATTTTCTAATAGCAATCATGAGTCTTATTTTCCCTTTGCAACCTGTCTACTAAATCACTTCTTCAATTATCTAGATGTGTTGAATTGCCATTGTGTCCGACACCCCTAATCATCCATGCTGAACAGGGACACTTGCCTATCCATTTTATTTTGCTGCAGATTCTCTCCTGCATTAATCCCACACCGCAGCACACAGATTAACTAGCATACTCTCATACAAATCCATGCAAAGAGTCTTGATGCAAGCCCAGAATAATTGGCTTGCCCACATTTCAACAGACCTACAACTTACAGTTTGCATGTATTTTATGGCTCCCTAGACAGTTGCCTGCCGTAAACACTCAATTGTTCTGTGCTCTTTCCCCCATCCATCCCCCCAGGCTGCTTTCCATGGAGAATGCAAACCAGCTTTCTGTCTTTAACCAGGAGATGAGGGTTCCTTTAAGTTTCTGAATTTTTACTTTGCAGGCTGAAGAGACTGCTAAAGCAGAAAGCAATAAGTCAGTCTTGTAGTTGTAAATTCAGCAACAATGGATACTCAAATCTACCTGTAAAAACAAAAACAAACAAAAACAAAATCTCACCAAGTGCTGCAGGAATGGTAGGGAACCTGGTGGGCTAAAGGAGAGGAAAACAATTCATGGTTGATCTCTGGGGCCNCCAGGCTGGATCTTCCTGTGCGGTTTCGATTTCGCGCCTGGGGGAGATGGCATTTTCCTGGCGGGCTGCAGCGTGGCAGGCAGCCGCTCTGCGTGTTTTGGCGGTCTCTGCCATCCGCAGCGTGTTTGCAGGCTGTTCGTACCCTGAGGCCGAACGCCACGCGCTGGGACACCCGGGCCGTACCCGGGGGCCGGCACCGGGAGGGATGAGAGCGAGCCCGTTCTATGCGTTCCCTTAAGGGTGCTGGCCAAATTGCTGAAAGGTACGCGGCCTTAAGGCTAAATCTATAAAGAACTGACCCCCTCCCTCGGAAGGAGGTGAGACAATCTGGTGGGTTTGGAGCACCCCTGCTGCACATCCTACTGGTTCAGAGGCAGACTTTCGACCGGGGAAGTGAGGGTGCGCTCTCCCTACACATGCCCAGTGGAAAGTCTATGCTGACTCCTAGTGGACACGAGGGAGAGCGCTCCCTGAGCCCAAACAAATGGACTGAAGGCTATAGAAGAGCCCTTCCTTGCGCCTAGAGAACGAGTACAACACCTCTTGAGTCTTTGTCATTCTATAGGATCTGCCAGGTTGTTTCCACTCAGATATTATAAATTTTTCAAACACCCTGTCTAAGAGGATTCCCTTGTCTTTCCCATAGACTTGTGGAACGTGCTTCCCGGGGAGCTCCTTCTCCGAATCAGAGGAGTCATCTTTTTACACCTTCTCTTTAAGCGGCCGGGTTTTTTATCACCTGCTTCATCAGCTGGTCTCTACGCTGCATGGGGAATTCCCATTCCTGGTCAGGAGATAGAGAGAATGCTTGTTCGGGGGGAGTTGGCCCTCCTTCAGGGAGGATTTGGATTCCCTTTGTGAGTGTCTGAATCCTGTGCTGCTTCCTCCTCCTCTGAGGAGTCTCTGATCACGGGAGACTTTCTGGCTTTGTGCAAGGGCTCTTTGCGGACTTTTGGGGTAGCGCGTCCTCCCCTTGCCCCTTCCTCGCCTGACTTATCTGAGGGTTCCTCCTCGGAATGGGAGAGATCCTCTGGGGAGTCAAGGAGTTGAGCGAGTCTGGCTTTAGCAGGTTTTTTCCCTTTCCTGCCTTTTTAACCCTTTTCCGAATTTGAGGCAGCAGAGGGAGAACGTCTTCTCTTTGCTCTCGGGCGCCCCCTGCCTTCCTCACAGAGCCAGTCAAGGGAGGGCATGATTCTTCCCAGCACCTCTCCTAGTCCCTAGATTTGGGGGAGTTGGAGCTGTGGCCTGCTCTGTGTCCACCATCCCTTCTGCCACTGTTCTCGGGGCTGGGTTTTCTCCCCGGGTGGTTCCCTGGCCTGCTCCCTGGTCTGATTGGGGGCACATCGGGGCTTACCTGATGCCATCCTGGTTCCTTGGGACCTGGGCCACTGCATGGGGTTAGGTAAGCCGGCCTGACGGAGGAGCTGCTGGACCGGGGCTGCAGCACAGGTCCAAGCTTGGCCGGTGGGAAGGCAGGGGCTCGAGGAGGGGGCCACAGATGGGGCCACTGGCGCTATGCGCGCTCCCTACTCCGCGTTTGGCGAGCTGTTCCATGGGCTTGAACCTGCTCTCGGAGGTGGCCTGCCCTACTGTCGGGCTGCTCTGGCCACTGTATCCCCCGTGTCCTGGGGACTTTTTTCCGGTTTTAAAGGCTCCTCTATGGGGAGCTTCCAAGATCTGCTCCTGCTGGCTCTGGAGGCAGAAACAGAACTGGAGTGAGAGGATCATTCCCCTGCGCATGTGCAGAAAAAATAAGTTTCTGCCTCCTGCTGGTGAAATAGGGGACAACTCCAAAGTGGGGGCTGGCCGGGGGTCTGGGATAGAATGCTTTGACTTTGATAAATGGGTTTAGTTTCGTACGTGTGAATGTGGCTTAAGCGCCCCGTTATTTGTGCCATTACAACCAGCAGTCATTTCTGCAGACATAATCCTGAAGTCACACCTTTCACTACAGTTATTATTATTAGCAGCAAGCATTTATACAGCACCAGCAACGTACCTGCCGCGTTACAAAGTAATTGAATAGACACGGTCCCTGCCCTAGGGCTTATAATCTGAGAGACAGGGGGCGGGGAGAGACGAAGGAAGGGGAACAGAGGGAGAGACAAGGAGTGTAACATTCACGAGGATGCGAGGTCCCAGGTGCATGTGCTTGGCTTGGTTACATCGAGAATGATAGCTGGCTGGTCCGTGTGGTGAGGATACAAGTACACAGACCTCAGGTAACAGTTATGATCCGCAACCCACAGCTTAACCTTTGTACATCACTACGGAAGAGACTATAATGCACTTGCCTGAGTTTCCAGTTACACACCCACCTACCTTTGAGTGCTGCTATGGGAAGAGGTGTCGCTGGGAACACTCCACTGAGAGGTCTGGTTATATAACCGAAGCTGCTGCAGATTCTCTACCAGATTGTTCAGCCTCTTCCTCTGCTGATTGATTATTTCTCGATTATTGGCAAGAGTGTGAAACAAAGCCTCTCGCTCAGGAACTATTAGGCGCCTGTAAACATTAAAAACAGATGAGGACAGATGAGAAGACGACTAAACATGTAACCCGATTAGGCACATGCTGGATGAACTTATTCATTGATTTGCACTCCAATCCCTAAAGCATGCTGCGCGCCCCATTTGCTAACATGGGGTGGGTCTCTTTCTACACTTGTCTCCCCAATACATTCCTACCTGGGAGCTTCATTCCTCCTCTGCTACCGCCCTCACCTGCCCACGAGTCCCTGCTCCTGAAAACATATTCACCTCTTGTCCTGCGCTGCTCTATGAGTGGAATTCTCTCCCTAAAGGCATTCATTCTGGTTCCTCTCAACCATCACACTCACCCCTGAAAACCCCACTCTTCCATCAAGCTTTCCCCAGCTCCTCATCCCCAGACTCACTACAGATGCCTCTAGTGCCATTCTTTCTTCTGTGTCCCCTTCCCTCCTGTAGCTAAGCACGTACATCTGTGACTTCTCAAGTTTATGCTCTCCTTTGTCTCTCTTTGTTCTGCTCTCCCTTGTCTTTCCTAGATCGTAAGCCCCTCATGGTAGGGAACGGTCTCTAATGATTGTACAGCAATACGTACAATTCTGGTCCTATATAAATATAAGTAAGTATCACAACAGCACCTTGCCGATCAGGCTGCCCTGTAGGCTTCACTGCCCCAGCGTGCTTTGGTTTGAACACCCTGACAGCCTTATAGATCAGTGGCATAGTTCTACCATTGTGGTACACTGCAAATTTATTCATTTAGCTTCTTTAACATGAAAGCATTCATTCAAAAAAATGGATTCATTACAGGATTCATTTACTATGCTTAAAAAGCTTTTTTCCAAGAGGAATTTACAGAGCTAAAGGGAGTTTGCTGAAAAGGATACCGCCAAGCCACAAAGGAACGAGCTCAATTTTTATTCCAGTAAAACGTCTCATTTGAGTGCCATTTTAAAAACCCTTTTCAAAAGTTTCAGAAGTGTCAAGCATAGAAGTCTTGTGTGTACGGAATTAGCATGCTACTGACAGACTCCTTTTTATCCACGTTTTAGCCACTCACTTTTGTTTTTTCTTTTCTTCCAGATGCCGGTCCCACTCCAAATCCAGAACATCGTTCACATCCTGAACAGCAAATTTCACATACTGGTGTAAACGTCTGATTTCCTACCAGAAAAAAAAGTCATCTTTCAGGTCCATTCAGGAATTAGAAATTGCAGCCAATATAAGATCAAACCTTACTTTTCAAGAGCCTCTTGGTGATAGGCGTGCTCCTATTTTACACTAAGCAAGTTCAAGCGGTTCAAATGATATCTTTTATTGGACCAACTGTTGTTGGTGGAAATACACAAGCTTTCAGACCTCACAAAGCCCAAAAGCTTGCTTGTTTCTACCAACGGTTGGTCCAATATTCGAACCATGTTGACACTCTGTCACTTGGGACTAACACAGCAACCACACAATATCTGGATTGCTAAGGAAGTTTGACAGCAGTAAGAGATCACAGCTTAAAGTGCTCTTTCAAAAGCACTCCATCACTGAAGTAGCAGTGTAGGGAGGCAAGTACTATTCACATTTTTCTGAAGAAGAGCTAGGTTAACAAGATTATAATTATTTTCTTAAGATTCAGACTGCTAGCTCCTTAACCACCATTCTCCTTCCAACCTAGCAGGAAAACCTAATAGTGTTCAAACCTTTTGCCTACTGTAGCTCTATTTATTTATTTTTGTAATAATTATTTTTTGTTTATCATCACATAACAGTTAAACAGTTTACATTCAATTATTTTCCTTTATACAGGTGAAGAATCCTTCACCCCTCATTTCCAGGCACTGTAGCTCTATTTTGAGATCAATCTAATCCTGTGACCCAAAACAGCAGGGCACGCAAGATACATCATTCATCAATTGGTATTTTGTCCCCCATCTACAGATGGAACAACCTCGCTTGAGGTTTAAGCCCACACTTTGGGAACCTCTGATCAAATACAATGGTTTTGAAAAGAAGATGGGGCTGTTCTGATGGAAATTTATTTACTTCACGTTTTTATCTTACCCTTCCTTTCAGGCTCAAAGGCCGGGTAAATGCCCAAATAAAACCAAGTAAAAACCTACCCCTGCCTGCAAGATGCCTGGCCAAACAGCGAGGTCCTCATCTTGCCCCTGGAAGATGAGCAGGTTCTGACTTAGAAGAACCTCCCAAGGGAAGGGAGTTCCATAACTGTGGAAATCCTTTCCCTTATGCAGTTTGGGAAGTATTTTCTGTACATATCTGAACACAGAATAATATTACTGGTAATAAAATGGATACTGCCAAAAATCTATACTTGTAAAGAAGATTTCACTGTAATTGGTTTTAACATAAGACCATAATTGGAGGGGGACAGCCAACATGAAACTAAGCACAACTCTACCGATGGACTACGGTCACACACTGAAAAAACAGAGATTCCTTCCCTCAACTATTTGTGGATTCTGGCATAGTCAAGGCAAGCAAGTCTAGATGCTCGTGCATCACAGAAACCAAGGATCTTCCAAATCTCACTAAAAATCCAGCGTAAGCTGGTGGAACAGATATTAAGAATTGGCAGCTTGAATGACACAAGCTAAGCTAAAGTCTCAAAGACATAATTTAAAGACAGGCTGAAATAGTAGTAATCATTCGTATTTGGGCAGACTTTTGGCAGGAGAGGATAGAGTTTGCGAGGTGGGAACAATTTTAATTGAAATGTTATATTGCTCATTTTTATTGGTTATAGTAAGTTTGTATGTTTGTCAGTCTCACTTAGCCTGCAGAAAAGGGTAGGATATAAACCCCAATAAATTCTGCTTCTCTGCCTTTCCCTGTCCTTGGACCTCGAAAGCAGACTGGTACAGCCAAATTGCTGTTGTGTGCAATGAGGAACTCGAGGTTTATTATATCTCCTCCTCTCATTGCTGTATTCCGTTTTTATAATAATTCAGAACTCAAAGCTTAATAAAAAGTTAATCAGAAAAACAAGCCTGCCTTCCCTTTTAAGGTCACACACGCTGCTTTGCAAAGCAAGGGAGCGATTTACAACCTCAAGAACAGACATAACTCTGCTGCTCGTAGTCAAAAAAACAAATCTACAGCACCCAGTAGAATCTGAACAATAAAGCTGAAGGAGATTTTTCCCCTCCTTCAAGCTAAAGCAATATGTGAATTAATATGCCAAGGGAACAAATTCAACTCTTAGTGTTGGCTCGAGTTCCAAGGGTCCCCTATTGGCAATCATTACTCTTCCAGGAATGTATGGCAAAAGGCAAAGGAATCGCATGCTGCTACCCTAAGCTTGTTTAGAGGTCCTCCCTTCAAAGAGCAGGCCAGTTTGGACCCAAGGCAATGCACTCTGACAAGGGTTAGTAACTACTGTCAAGATTGTGGCCATGACCGTGGCAAATCAAGGGCACAGGTAAAGGAATTCTCGGTGGTTGCTCCTTGGCTTGAGAACTCCTCCCACTGAAGTTAACCATAGCCTGAGCATGTTCCAGAAATAGTGTAAAACATTTCCGTTTAGGTGGCCTTTTGGTAGCTGGGGACAGGTTAAAGATTGGGGATGCGAGGTAAATTTTAAAATTGGCTTCAATTCTTCTAATATATTTGGTTTTATTGTAACCCACCCCGAGTCTGTGACTACTGGGATAGGGCAGGACAGAAGAGCAGCAGGTTAGGCCCCAGGTATCTGAAAGACCACCTTGTCCTTCACTTCCTATTGTAGCCTCGGAGGTCGGCTGGGAAGGTCCTCTTGGGAGACCGTCTGCCTGACAAGTTTCCACAAGGGCATGCAGACACGTTCTCTGTGGCTGCCCCACAACTATGGAACTCCCTTCCCTTGGAGATTCAGCTGAGCCTGAACTTGCTCATCACCCAGAAGTGGTACAAAACCTTTTTGTTTGGCCAGAAATTTTGCAGGCAGGGATAGGGTTGGGTGGAATGGGGTGAGTAGGTTTAGGAGTTGGGGTGGGGTTTTAAAAGGGGATTTTTATATGCTTTTATGTGTTTTTATACCCTGAGCCTTAGGGGAAAGATGCAGCCTAAATTTGAATGAATAATTTTCAATAGTGTCAGCTGTTTCATTACTACTGTTGTACAGAGAGAGCATTTCACTATCCTCAGTCATCTCAGTCTCCTGGGGTAAGTGGGGTATTGTACAGAATCTAGTACCTAGTTATTTGTAAGCCCCTTCATTTTCAGTTTAAACCGATTTCACACCAAAAAAAGGTTTTACAAAAACTATTATTCAAGTTTTGATTTTCACCCAAATTATTAGGAAAATACAACACACTGCATTATATAGGAATTATGTTCATAATAAATTAGTCTACGTGTATATGCAAAGCTGCCTGTTGAAGTAAGGCAATGTAGTGGAAGATATACACACACACACACAATATACACACGCATGCTCAGAGGTGCATGCGCATCTGTATGTACGGATGAATCTCAAGCCCAACATGTACACATTTCATGCTATTAGCAGTTAACAGTTTTAAGATTTGTCACAGTAATGTAATTCCCCGCACCCCTTTCTCTCATCTTGCCCCTAATGGCACAGGAGTCTCCGCAGGCATGTGCCACTCTCCCTCTTGGGGTTGTTCCTGCCTCCCTGTCAGAGCGGCTTTAGGGGCATGGTAACCACCTAGGTATTTAATGCTTTGGTGCCTCCACCCTGGGAGAGCTGTTGCCAAATGAAGGGGCAAAATTAGGGACTCCTGACCAGGGATTTCACCTCAGAGAACACTACTGACAACAGGTGTGTGTGTGCGTGTGCGTTTTTCACCACAGCCATTTTACTTTTAAGATTAACACACAATTAAACACTAAAACATAACTAAGACAGTAAATGTGTCTAAATATAGTAAAGTAACTTGGCCCAATTATTCAACGTAACATGTTTATAGGCTAATGGTTTTAAGTCACCAACACCCAATTGTTTACTCATATGGAAATTTTTTATTGGGGGACAGAAATAGTTTTCTTAAGCTCAGCGGTGACATGCAGTGCTTTGAGTTCTGTTTCCGTTCTACAGCAAACCACATGAAATTCTCTTTAGCAAAGCATTAATCTACGTAATGCATTTTTTTTTTGCTGTCCTTCTGTCCACCAAAATAAACTCTTATATATACCCAGAAAAAAGGAAAATTGGGTACTTACCTCTGAATTTTCCTTCTGCGGGGGATCCTCCTGGCCGGCCAGTCTGGACTGTAGGGTAGATCCCGCCGGGAACCACTAGGAGGCAGACATCGACTTTCGAGGAGCCTGCTAGGAGGGATCTAGCCTCTGCTCCCCAGAATGTAATAGCTGTACTTGAGATTTTAAAAAACCCCATAAACGCTAACCTTACTCGTAACCTAATAACTAAGGTAACTGATTCTAAGAGTGAACTAACTCGGTCCACCCGCACCAACTGAATAAAGCCGCCAATCTTGAATTTACGGCTGGGAACAAGAGTTGTACCCCCCTTGTACCACCACAGAGTTGACCTCACTCCGGGTGGGGACTGGCCGGCCAGGAGGATCCCCCGCAGAAGGAAAATTCAGAGGTAAGTACCCAATTTTCCTTTCTCCCGGGGGATCCTCCTGGCCGTCCAGTCTGGACTGTAGGGACGTACCAAAGCAGTACGCTAAACCCCAAACAAGGGAGGGCAGACTAACTTAACGAGGGAGGTCAAGGTAGGTATCTGTGATCTCCAGACGTGCCAGGGCACGTCTCAGAGTACCGCCTGCAGTACCTGTCTCCCAAAGGCTGCATCTGCTGAATCCTGAAGGGGAATTCTATAATGCGAGGTAAAGGAATGGACAGAAGCCCAAGTTGCCGCCCTGCAAATAGATGCGTAGGAGGCTGCGTTCCTGAAGGCCTGCGATGTAGCAGCGCCCCGCAGGGAATGAGCAAAAAGACCCAAAGGGGGAATCTTTCCCTCCGCCTTGTAGGCCTCAGAAATAGCTAGGGTCATCCATTTAGCTATAAGAGACTTGGAAGCTTTCAAACCCTTTCTCTGGGGGTTATAAGATACGAACAAGGCAGAAGATCGCCTAAAGGTCTTTGTTCTATCCATGTAAACCTTAAGAGCCCTTCTCACGTCCAGAGCGTGCCACTGACGTTCCAGTGGGTGAGAGGGGTTCGGACAAAAAGAGGGCAAATAGATCTCTTGTTCCCTGTGAAACCTGGAATCCACTTTAGGGCTGAAGGCCGGATCCAGTCTAAGAGTCACTGAAGAGTCCTTAAAGGAACAGAGAGCAGGCTCTATGGAGAGGGCTTCTAGTTCTGAAACTCTCCTGGCAGAAGTGATCCCCACCAAAAAGGCTACCTTGATGGACAGGTAATACATTGAAACCTCCCTAATTGGCTCAAAAGGGATCTTAGTGAGAGCTCTCAGGACAAGGTTCAGGTTCCAAGAAGGGAACCTGTGTACCACGGGAGGAGATAGGAGCCTAGCGGCCCTAAGGAAGCGCCTTGCATGAGGGTGACCCGAAATCCCCTTACCTCTGAGGGTAGACAGCACGCTATTAAGGGCTGCTAACTGTCTCTGTAAGGTACTAGGCCTTAGACCCCTATCTAGCCCCCCTTGCAAGAACTCTAAAACTATGCTAATGGAGGCTTTCTCTGGATCCAGAGACCTGGTCTCACACCATTTAACGAACGTAGCCCAAGTGCTCTGATATATTCGCCTCGTAGCAGGCTTCCTTGATTGAAGTAAGGTATCCAAAACCTTAGAAGAGTATCCTAGCCTCCTCAAGACCCTCCTTTCAAGCTCCAGGCTGTCAATCTGAGCGACTCTGGGTTGTCGTGCATGACTGGTCCCTGGGATAGCATGTCCGGTCTCGGGGAAATTCTGAGTGGAAGGTCCTGACTGAGATCTTGAAGATCTGCGAACCATGGCCTTCTGGGCCAGAACGGAGCTACTAGTATCATCCTCGCCCGTTCCTTCCGGACCTTCGCAAGTGTTCTCTGGATAAGAGACAGAGGTGGAAACGCAAACAGGAGCTCCTGGGGCCAAGGACAATTCAACGCGTCGAAGCCTATTGCTCTGCTGTCCGGGTGACGAGAAATGAACCTCTCTGTCTTCGCGTTCTCCGCTGAGGCGAACAGGTCTATGGATGGGAGCCCAAACCGTTCTGTTATCTCCCTGAAGGATGACTGATGAAGGGACCATTCTCCTTGATCGATCTGAACTCGACTGAGCCAGTCGGCCTGAGTATTGGAGATCCCCCTGATATGAAGGGCCCTGATGGAACTCAGGTTGCTCTCCGCCCACCGCATGATACTGGTGGCTAGTTGGTGGAGCGTCTCGGACCTCGATCCGCCCTGGTGATTTATATAGGCTTTTGCGACCGTGTTGTCGGTGTAGATCAATACGTCCTTCCCCCTCAGGAACGGTGACAGATCCTTCAAGGCCAGATAAATCGCCCTCAACTCCAGCCAATTGATATGATGGCCCCTCTCCCATTGTAGCCACTTGCCCTGAGCTGAGTGTCCTTGTGTGTGAGCGCCCCAGCCCCTTAGACTTGCGTCTGTAGTCAGGATCGTGCTTTCCGGAAGTGAGAGAGGCATTCCTGGTAAGAATCTGTCCTGATGAGTCCACCACGCTAGCGACCTCTTGAGAAGAGGTGTCACCTGGATTGATGGGTTCTGGCCTTGAGTCAGCTCGTCCTGCCACGGACGAAGGAACCGCTGAAGGGGTCTGGAATGTAGTCTCGCCCATTGAACTATGCCCAGGCAGGAGGTCATGGCTCCTAGAAGGCTTGCTAGCGATTTTAGCCTGGATTTGGGCTTCTCCACGATTTGTTGGATGAGGGTCAACAGCTTTAGGCGACGCTGTTCGGATAGGAACAGCTTGCTCTGTCTGGTGTCCAGTATGACCCCCAGGTGTTCCAGAGTCTGAGTTGGAGTGAGATGACTCTTCTTGCGATTGATGACAAATCCGTGGTCCTGCAGACACTGTATGACGTGTTGAATGTCTTTGTGTGCCTGACCGCAGGATGGAGACCTGACCAGGATGTCGTCTAAGTAGGGATGGATCTTTATCCCCTCCGTCCTCAGAATCGCTACGAGAGCTACCAGCACCTTCGTGAAGGTCCTCGGGGAGGTTGCCAAGCCGAAGGGAAGGGCTCTGTACTGCCAGTGCTGTCCTGCATAACAGAAGCGAAGCCACTGGCGGTGATTGTGGTAGATCGGCACATGAAGGTAGGCCTCCTTCAGGTCGAGCGCTGTCAGCCACTCGTCCTGAACGATCGCTGTCCTGATAGATTGTAGAGTTTCCATCCGGAACTTCTGGATTTTGAGGACTCGATTCAATCTCTTTAGGTCCAAGATGGCCCTCCATTCGTCTAGCTTTTTTGGAACTAGAAAAATGGTGGAGTAGAGACCTTGCCCGCGTTCGAGAAGAGGGACCTCCTCTATCGCTCCGATGGTCTGGAGCCTGAAGATTTCTGCCCGCATTGCCTGTTGCTTGACCAGATCCCTGGGCACGGCTGATGAGCAGAAGTATCGCGGGGGGGAGTGCGTTAACTCTATAACGTAGCCCCTTTGGATCGTCTGGAGAACCCAAACATCCGTTGTGCTGGAAGCCCATTTTGCTGCAAACAGCTGAAGTCTGCCCCCTAGGCTGAGCTGATCTAGAGGGCAGGGCTGTGAGTAGTCAGGCGTCCTGCTTGGGTCTTCCTGCTCCCTGACGCTGCTTGCTCCTGTTATCGTTGCCCCGCGGTTTCTGCCATCTTGGCTTGTAGCGCTGTTGATTCCCTCTATGGGGAAAAAAGGGCCGTCTGGAGCTCCCTGACTGGGTGTAGGGTGTGTTGTAGGGACGAAAATTCCGCTTGGGAATTCCCACACTTTGTAAGGTCTGTTTCTTTGATTTGTCCGCCGCATCACTCAGCACCTTATCCAGGCAGACGCCGAACAACTTCCTACCCTGAAAAGGGGCGCTCACCAGCGCGTTCTTTGCGGTGTTATCCCCTCTCCAAGATCTCAACCACAGGCGACGTCTAGCCGCTACATTGGAAGCCGCCGCTTTCGCAGACCAGCGTAGCATGTCGGTCGAAGCGTCTGCCATGAAGGCGTATGCCAGTTGAATACGCGTGGACAAAACCCTGATCATTTTGTCTGAGATGCCCGGCTCAGAGACTCTCTTGACCCAGATCATCAAAGCCCTGGAGAAATATGACGAGACCGTGGCCATCTTCATTACTGCAGATATCTCATCGAAGTTTCTCCGCAAGTTGCAATCTATTGCCTTGTCCGTTGGATCCCTGGGGAAGCAGTCTCCCTCTGTCGGGAACACAGAACTCCTTGCTAGAGATGCTGCAGCGGCGTCGACCTTAGGGGTAGACAAGAAGGCATTCTTTTTTCTGTTAAAAGAATATAGGGACAACTGAGACCTTGTCAACTTGGAAGGCCTATTAGGATTTTGCCATTCCCTGGATATAATTTTTTCATAGGCCTTGTCCAGCAGAAGCCCCTTGTCACGGCCTCTCGCTCTGGGAAGGTAACCCCGAGCTTCCTCCTCCTCCTCCTCTTCTGACGAGGAAGAAGCATCCTTCTCTTTTTTCTGCTTGAAATGCAGGTTTTTGGCGAGCTGGTCAAAAATCAGGTCGCGATACTTGCAGGGGAACTGCCTGTCAGGGTCCAGAGAGGGCTCCAGGGTTGTCTCCCCTGAGCATTCCTTGTCAGCCGGCTCCCCTTCACTGACGATTTCCCCCTCTGAAATCCCCTCCTCCTCTTCCTCCATAGACTCTGCCGGGGAAGAGGCCCTTCTCTGTCTGACTTTACTGCCCTGACACGAGGTGTCCTCCTCCTCTGATTCATGGCTGTCCATGAAATCCTCCTGCTCCTCCTCAGATGAAGCCGGAGAGGTAATTAGATCAGAGGCCCTGCAGGGCTTCTTAGAAAGGGGCTGCTTGCCCTTACCAGCCCCCTTGGAGTTGCCCTTGTAGGGTCTAACGGGCCTAGATCTGGGAGGGGACCTCTTTCTCTTGAGCTCTGTTAGGATCTCCCTTAACAGCTCTGTGTGGAGATCCTGCCCTGCTGGAGGGGACTGAGCTGAAACCCCCGCTAGAGGCCCTGTTGGGGCGGGCTGGGGGGCACTCACTGCGAGGGGCTGTTCCGTGGAAGCCCCTGACTCCGTGGATCTCCTTGTCGCTGGCATCTTAAGCACCTGTGACAGTAGCCTCGAAGGCAGAGAAGGCCCAGCACAGCCTCTGATGAGACCAGCAACTCTTTGCCCTCGAGCAGGCTCCGGGAAACAACGATCCCTGGGCTCCGACAAAACGCGCCCAGCTCTGATCCCCGGGGAGCTGCTCTGCAAAAAGCGCGCTCAGCGCTGGCCCCTGGAGAGCTGCCTTGCAAAAAGCGCGGCAGGCTCTGACTAGGAGGAGCGTTCCTGATTGGATCCCAGGAAAACGCCCGCGAAAACAAGCTCCTCCCCCCCAACGGAGGGGGGGGGGGGGGGCCGACACGAAGCGCTCTGCGGCCTTGCCTTCGGCCTTCTAGAAGAGCCGGGGGGGGGGGGGGACGGTCCCGATGGGAGAAGCCGCCGCACTACCCCCCCGCTGTAAGTCCAAACCTCCCCCGAACCCCTGCCAGGGAGGAAGGGTGGAGGCGGAGGTGGAGAGTATAGGGGCTGCAGAAGGTCCCGAAGGGGGAAACTGCTGCGCCCTCGGTGAAGGGAAAAACCCCGCTCCGGAGGGGAGGAAGGGGAACCCCCGATCAAGGCCCTGTACCCAGGCGAGCCGGGTAGGTGAACAGGATGGAGAATTTCTCTCCCCCTGGCACCGGGCCGATTCCTTTGCTGGAAGAGTGCCCCAAACCTGAAAAGGCTCAGGGCTGGTTCTTCCACCCACTTGCCTGCGTCCTAACTGCCCCAAGGCAGACAAACAACTGGGGAGCAGAGGCTAGATCCCTCCTAGCAGGCTCCTAGAAAGTCGATGTCTGCCTCCTAGTGGTTCCCGGCGGGATCTACCCTACAGTCCAGACTGGACGGCCAGGAGGATCCCCCGGGAGAATGAGTCATTTTTGCACCAATTTTCATCCACTTTTGTTGTTAAACACTGATAAATTCCCGGGGAAAATAAAAGAAAATAAAAATTAAAAATGAAGGGTTCTTGGTATTTGATAGCTGGTGGGTGGGTAGGTGGTGTCACTTATGAGGATATAACCCAGGTTAAAACAGGATGCACCAAGATTACTTTCTTCTAATTTCTCTATCTATTTCAAAGTCTCCTTGCACAACGTCGGGTATTTTCCACTGCAACCTGCCACTTACAACACCATTTAATGTTAAGCTCCACCATCCATGAAATTAACTGCAAGACTGCGAGTTGTCATAAATCATCATATTGCTCAGCAAAGCATTTGCTAAAGATAAAAGTAATTCAGAAGAGATTGCTTTGTTAAGTGTTCAAAAAAATATTAACTGGCACTTGTCAAAAGAACTCCTCCCAACATGAACTTCCTGAGTAGGCTCTTGGGAGTTGAGACCCACAGGTTTGATTCCTGGCTTGGCTATGGACTCTAACCTTGGGCTAATCGCCTCTCAGGTTTCTGCAGGCTGAAAATGTGGGGAAAAACTAAGCCACAGGATTTTGAGGGGCATATTTCTTGCAAAGTCCTTTGAAAGAAAAGATGTAATGAACATTTGTTGTACCACACTGAAGGGGGCAGAGCAAAACCGCTAGCCTATCCCCCACATCCAAACAGCAGTAGTTTCATTTCAAGATTCCAGTTTGAAGCTAGTGAACATGCTTCCTACCTGAAGCTGTGCTTCACTCTTTGGGTCCAGAGGTTTCTTATAGAGCAGGTGCAAATAGCCAGAGTCACGATTTCGCTCATTCTGTTCCCTTGCATCTTCTACCCCTGCAAACCCCTCCAGCAGGTGGGTCTTCAGAGTACTAATATCTCCATGAAGGGACTGAGAACAGACAAAGAAACAAGAGGCACGTGAGACTTCTCCCTTCGCTGCCAGCGGCACACACACGGCTTTCAGCAAAAAGGGTTATTTAAACCTTCACAAGCACATTGGCTTCATCGTTCCATATCGAGGCACTCGGGCAAACATAATAACTGAAGTGCCAAGCTGGCTCTGACCAATGGTCCATCCAGCCGAGCATCCAGTCTCCAAAGGTGGCCACTTCTGGTTGCTTCAGAGAAGTGCACAACAGGTCATAACGGAGTGACCCATTCCTCGCTATTTCCTCCCAGCTTCCGACAATCAGAGGTTACATTCCCCCAACCAACTGGACTAAGAGCCATTTCACAATGGCTCTAAGAACCTCAAAGAACATATCCAACCTTTTTGTAAAACCAAGTTATACTACTGGTCTTCACAACTTCCTCTGGCAACAAGATACACAAGTTAATTTTATATGGAGTAATAAAGTACTCCTTTTCATTGTTTTAAATCTGCTGACCGTTTCATAGGGGGGGTCCTACTTCTAGTATTTTTAGAGAGGGCAAACAGCTAGTCCCTAATTGCTTGTTCCACACCACTCATGATTTTGTGAACATCCAATCATATCCCTCCCTCGGTCGTTCCTTCTCCAAGCCTAAGAGTCCTAAGCCTTTCGAGCTTCTCTTTGTATGGAAGTCACTCCATACCTTTGATCATTTTTGTTGCTCTTTTTCCAGTTCTTCTATATCACTTGTTGAGATAATGTAAAAAAAAACACTACACATGATATTCAAGATATGATCACACCACAAATTTATATAGTGGCATTATATTCTTTTCTGTTTTATTCTCCATCCCTTTCCCAACAATTCCAGGCAAAGCTGGGTCATTCACCCTTATGAGTAACAGCAAAATAATCTTGGAGGTCAAGTTCCTCGTTTCTCCCCCAATCCGTTGGTTAAACACGAGGGAGAGTTTCTACTGTGTTCCTTACCTCAGTTGTCTCTTTGATCTCCAAGAGGAAGGTCTGAAGTTCATGAGACTCTGTTCTCAACATCTTCCTTTCCTCAGGAGTGCCCACTTGGAAACAGGCTTTGGAAGTTCGGGTTTTCAGCTCTTCCATCTCCTTTTGGAAATGCGCAATCTGCAAGAAAGAGTTAACCGTGGCAGCAAAACAGATACAGAATGAGGAGTCACTGCTAGTATTTTTATCCAGACAAATAAAGCATGGTAGTTTACAGTCAATAATGGCTGGTCTTTTACATTCCCTCCTGATTCATCTGGGGTGTGAGGTAGAGCATTATTTGTGTTTAGAATATGACAGCCACTGCAGCCTAGAGGATATAATTCCGGACATGGAACAGAGAGACCAGGGTTCAAATCCCATTTTAGTCATGAACTTGCTGGGTGGGTTTGGGCAAGTCTATTGTTCCATCTCAGCTCTGCATCTGTAAAATGGGAATAATCAATGATTAATCATGACTTAACGCACAGGGCTGTTGCGAGGGCAAACTAAAGGTTGTAATGCATTTTGAACACTGAAAGTGTTAAATACAATTTAAAAATATGTAATCCTTGCAATTTAGGGATTCACATACAGACTGACAAAGTTTACAAAGCAGTTCAGAGAATAAAGGAGAGGTCCACCGCTCTCCACCACGTCCCTCATGACAGTTCAGACAACTCAGTGGAATACAGAGATGAAAGTTAAAAACAATTCTTTAAAAATCTCTCACCTCTTCCCTGATTCCTGCTATGACAGGGTCCGAATCCTTCCACTGATGGAGCTGTTTCTCTAACCCAGCGCTGGGTAGCACTGCCTTGCCCTGCAAAATGGAGCATGGAGAATTTAATCTTGCCAAAATGAAAACCCTCAGTAGTTAGCAAGTGTCTGCCACTATGATCACATTGGTTACGGAACCATTTTAGATGCACGTGCTGCTCCAGGAGATACTTTCAACAGCTCCGTCAAACTGTTGGCGGACATCAGAATATGCATAAAGCAAGCACACACACACAATAGCACAGTAGGGGTGTGCAATTCATTTTGTTTTTATAAGTTACTAAAATGAATGGAGCCCCATACGTTTGCTTTCATCCACTTTTTTCCCTGTTCTATTTTAATTTATTTTTTAAAAGTAAAAAGTCAGTCTGAATGCGGCAAATGGCCGCCGGACCATTCACACCCCTTTTCTAAACTGGGACCGTTCTGCGCATGTACGGCCTTTTCCAAAATGGCACCGGCAGCATCAGCGCCATTTTGGTAGCGGGCCATACATGCGCAGAAGGATCCCAGCGGCCACTTGCACGTGCAGTGATTTACTTATTTTTAAAAATTTAATTATTATTCTTTTTATTAAAATAAAATGGAAAAAATAAATGAAAGCCAACTGGGTTTTTACAAAAACGGAAGAGGTTAAAGTGCTGCAAACCCCTAAACGCACAGGGATTTGAGTTGGGAGCAGCATGGTTCCATCTCATGACTCTGAACATTTCAATCCAGGATGGCCAGACTTGTGGTGCACCTGATCTCGGTGTCCACTTCAGACCATCTCCCAGGATCCATACCGCTAGCTGCCAGCTCTAGGGGAGACGAGCCTTCCCCCGCTAACCTGGAGGAGCTCTCCTAGCTCATCTTCTCTCCAGACACTCTCCCTGGGGTGCTGGTTCTAGTCTCCTCCCCAGAGGTGATCTCTGAATGAAAGGTCCCCCCTCCCCACACTGGCCACAATCCCAAACCCCCTCTGCGCAGCACAGCATATTCCGAATGGATGTGCGTGCATGCATGTTGCGTGCAGCGCAGGCGGGGCGTGGGATCGGCCTCATCGTGAACTACAGCAGACTAGCTTGTGATCCAAAAGTGGCTCATCGTGATCTACCTCTAGGCAGCCCACGATTTAGATGCATCATTTTCATTTTATTTTGGCGACTATACGTACTTTTGAGAGCTACAGAACTGAGCCTCAAAACCAAGGTACATGGGTTGAAAACTGGGATTCTGGCCTCCACGCCATACGACGTGCGAGTTCCCAGCTAACAGTAGCCAAGCCATGTCCGAGTTACCAATTTTAAACAGGTTTTTATTCTAGCTCAAGGAGTTTGACGACTTGGGACTCCAAACAGCAACTGGTACCACTTTCTTAACCACATTAGATCAATCCAAAATTAAAAAAGAAGAGGGAGAAATTTCTCCAGTCTGTGCAATGAACTTAATTTCTTTACCTGAACAGTGCTGGGTTTTGTGGCAGCTGGGGCAACCCTGGCTGTCTTCTGCAACATAGAAGCTGGAGCATTTTGAGCTGGACGCACCACTATGGAGTTTAGGAAGAAACGATAAGTGACGGACGGGCACACAGTGCTCAGAAGAGAGGTTGCTCATTTGTGATGGGGTAGGACTCTCAAAGCTCATTAATACTGATAACATGACAGAAAGAGGCGAACAAGCCCCAATAGCTCTTTCCGTAGACAGAGTAAGACCTGGCTGTTCCTCCAGGCCTTTGGTGAGGGAGACTGGTTGGGATTTTTTATTGCTCTGCTCAGGTTATTTTAATGTTCTCATATTGTTATTATGTTTATGACTTGTTTTTATATTTTGTATTTTTATGCTGTTGTGAGCTGCCCCAAGATGCAGAAGCAGGAGGGGGCAGCATAAAAATTTGATTAAATAAATAAATAAATAGGGTGTGTCTTAGAACGTTCACCCGCATGAGCTGATGCATCAAAGAGAGCATACAGGTTTAATCCAGTTCACTTGCTCCTGGACCTCAGGCATACAATAGCTGACTCGGAGAAACTGATTACAGTAAACTCCCCTGGGGTGGTGAACGTGCAGCCCACGGGCCAATGCTGGCCCATGGCTGTTTTTAATCTGGCCCCTTTCCAATTCCTTGATTTGGCCCACAGATCCCAGTCCCCATCTCTCAGGAACTCAAAGAATGAGCTCAGAGGGAATGGTGCAAAGATTAAGGTATGCACTCAGAGATGGATAGTGGGAAACCTTTTCCCCCCTAGGAGGCACTGCCAAAATCAGTACAAGCTACAAGGGCCACATAGAAGTTAGGAGCAGGGTGGTTAAGGGTTGCGCTTGGGGAGGGGTCCAGACCATGGATCTGTCCCTTACCCTTGTATGCATCCCCTCGTCTCTGCTCCCTTCCCCTGAGCTCAATCTTTCAGTGCTTGAACGTAAGAAATAAATTCAGGGGCCAGGATCCAGGAACTGAAAAGAGACCAAATAAAAACTGGATGCAAGTCAGATTTGGCCCCTGGGCCGGAGGTTCCCCACCCCCAGCACAGTTCCACATTCCTCCCCTTCCTTCTCTCATCCTGAGCACACATTGATTCACCACCACCTCCAACTTCTCTGCAGCCATTGGAGCTTGTACTGATTTTGAAAATGGCTCAGAAGAAAAGTTTCCCCAGCCCTGCTCTTCGTAGGTAAGGTTGGATGCAATTTTATGCTCAAGAGAATCAGACTGATAGCCAGTGGTTCACCTGGATTTGAGAAATGGAATAATCATCCTTGAAACAATGACTAGTGACCCGTACGACAATGGGAAGTACAAAGCAAGCCCTCCTAGATTTATAGCGTTATGTCCCCTGCACTAAAAGGCTCAGAAGAGTACAAGAACCACAGCCCAAAGCCCAGAGAAATAATTTCAACTAACTTTGTAAGGGAGGAATTTGCTAAAGACAAAAATACAGCCCTAGCCTCGGAAGCTATAGCTCAATCTCATACTTGAGGGCACAGGGGTCGAAGTCTTCAGTGGTGTGTCGGGTGAAGCCGAGAGGGGTGCCGACTGGCTTAGAGGCCCCGCAGGCCCAGGTTTTGGGGAGAAAGCAAGCATCGCGGGGCTGCTGTTGGCAGGAATGGAGGTTTCCACAGCAGTGAACCTGGAAGGGTTTAAGCAGGACATATTTGAGGACCTTGACGTGGAGTTCAACCCTACGAAGTTACAATGTGCGTCTCCGCGGAAGATTAGCATCTGCTACTGGAAAAGGCCATTTACAGCAGGGGTCCACAAACTTTTTTGAACCTCCCCCCTTCCAACTGTCTGTAGTTTATGAGCACCCGCATACCCAAACAGCATCTTTCTTCTCCCCCTTTCCACCCTCTGTTACTTTCCCTCTTCTCCACCACCCCCTTGTCGCCCAACTTATTTTGAAGATTCCCAGTGAGACCGTGGAGGGGTCTTCTTGTGCCCTCCAGAACACCCTCCATGCCCTGGGGGACAGCAGGGGGGCGGAGGTTCTCAAACTCCTCTGCAGTTTGAGAACTTAGACTTATAGCATCTGGTACATAGCTCCCAGTACCACATCTGTCAGTCTGGAAGTGTCTCGTGATCATTCCTACAGTACTGCTGAGTTGGTTAAAAGAGTCACCTTTGAATCAATCATGTCTGGGAATCATCTAGTTAGATCAGGCACAGAGTAAGATGAACAACCAAGAGCATCCCAACTGGGGCTATGCATCAAATTAAATCCACCACTGCTGACACCACACTATTGGACAGGTACTCCGTTTAAAGGGCAAACGCCACAGAGAACAGCAAGAACTTTAGAAGACTTCAGATGTACCATCAGCCGTTGCAGGAATAGATAATTTCCCCTGACATCTAGGAGACAAGGATGTTCACAGAAGGCAGATTCTCATTTAACCAATCTATTCTCAGGGGCAATGGGACATGTGCTCACCCACACATTTAAATAATTAAGAGCCGTTTTCAGATTCCCAGATTCAATTAAGGTTCAATAAATTTCACTTTTTGTCCTGCTCATTCCTTCCCCCTTAAAGGGAAGTGAGCTGAGCAAACTACATTGGTAGCTGTAGATGGAACCTTTAACTCAAGGTGAGGAACCTCAGGCCCAGTGGAAAAATTCTCTAAGATCAGCCGAAAGTACCCTCCTGCAAGTTCCATCATGGCCCCAGGTCCATACATCCCGGGCACAGAGAGAGGTGTTCTCAGTGGCTGCTCCACAGCTTTGGAACTCCCACAAAGCTCTAGGTTTGAGTGTCTTCCAGAGGCAGTGTAAGACCTATTTATTTGGCCAGGCATTTAATGGGCAGGGATAAACCTGGGTTTATCATCAGTTTTATTGCTATTTTATATGTATTTTGAGGTGAGCTGCCCTGAGCTTAGGGGACAGGGCAGGGTAAGAGAGATAAATAAATTCAGCTCGTGACTAGCTTTTATGTGGTCCCTTTCTAGCTCCTCGATCCGGCTATGATTCCAGTTCCTACCCCGAAGCACTGAAAGAGTGAGCTCAGGGTAAGGAGGCAGAGATGAGGGAGCACACACAAAAGGATGGGGGGGAACAGATCCAGGATCTGGACTCTCCTCTCTGTGAGCACACACCCCTGCACACAACTTCTACATGGTCTTTGGAGCTTGTACTAATTTTCAAAGCAGCTCCTGGGAAGGGCCTGTTTCAACTTCTACTCCACTGATTCCAACCCAGCTCAGAACAGGGCTTCTTTCGGTTATCTGCAGCCTTTGTGAAGCATGTGTGGTCTTCAAGTCTAGTTCCCAACAGAGAAGCATTCCCATTTTAAAAACCCCATGGCTCTTTACTCTGGATCAGTAAGGTCCAATGCCCTCCAGAACTTGCTCTGAAGTGGTGCCTACAAAGCTCAATGGGACTACTTCAGGGTAAGTGGCTGTGTGGATAGCAGCCAAAATAATTATAGGGACCGTAGAGATAATTATAAACTCTCCCTTCTGTGGTTGGCAAGGCACCTGCAGTGCCTGCTCTGGGAAGGAGCCCAGGATTTCAAACAGCGGTGCCAAAATGGCAGTTTTCACCAGACTTAAATTCACAAACCCTAGACACAATGTGAATGCTTGATGCTCTCCTAAGCAAAAAAGAGAAGCATTCCGTGGAGAGATGTATATAAGCAAGGAGGGGTGTCTTTGTGCAAGCTTCACTGCTCTACAAAGCCAGTTTAAGATATCTACACTAGTCCTGCTCTCTGGCTTTGGGCACTCACCATACACAAGCTGAAGGAAGTTCTGTAGAATCCTGTTTGGGCAGAAAGCTAGTGGCTAGGTGCAAAGCCTATGTGAGAGGATGGAGTCCGAAGGACTACATCTGGAAAACAAATCCTCTGCCTATCAAGTTACAAACTGGAAACACCTCTCTGACTTCTCCCACACCCCACCCATTTCCCAAGCTGCTATTACAGCAATCCATTAAGCCCAGACTTACTTTTCACTGAGGTTAACTTTGACAGAAGAGCCCGCAGGGTTAAAACTCTGCTTCTGTCCAACAGGAGTTGCTGAGAGCAAGGGCACAGAGTAGCTGTCTGTCGTCAGTTTAAAATTCGTAGATCCAAAAGAGAAGGCGGCAGCTGAAGCAGGCACGGGACCTGCAGAGGCAGCTGGAGCCAGTGGAGCTTTGGAGGAAGCAGAAGAGAAAGAGAACGTAGCTGCTCCCGTGAGACCGGAACTCAGGGCTGGCTTCGAGGTATCTGATGCAAAGGAAAAGGGAAGGGCATCGCCAGAGGCTTTTAAAGATGAAGATGTAAAGGAGAAAGCGGCTGCTCCTCCACCCGTTGCAGGAATGCCGGACACAGAAGGAACAGCAAGACCAAGCGATGGAGTGCAGGCGTGACCAGCGGCTGGTGCTGGATCAACCTTTGCAAGAGCAGGAGGAGTGGCTGGTGATGTGGCCGTACTTCCTAGAGAACAAAAATTGGGTAAGAGGTTAGCATGGCCACCGAAGGGAGGAGGTACTACAAACTGCTATTCAATGGTCACATCAAAAATGCTCTCAGGCAGCTCATATCATGAAGGGGAGGGAATCTTCAGACCCTCAAGTCCAACAGCCAAAATACTAGCAGCACCTAGTCAATCGATAGCACGATTTCCCCACCTCAGTCCACATCACCAACGAAAAGGCTTCCCTATTGATTTCAATGTGGACTGTGTCAATCCAAATAAAGCAACCTGCCGAAATGCGACTGCGGGTGTAAAAGGAGGCTTGATGCCAAGCTAAGGCATCCTGTCCTGAAAGGGGAGGATAAGGACACTTTGAGAAACAAAGCTTTGCACCAAACCCTCATTCCTGGTGTTCAGGAAAGGAAACAAGCAGCAAACACATGGTCCAACAGTGTTAAACTGAAATATCTGCTTTGATTTAATTACATTGAACTAACTACCCTAATATGGTACCAATCACATAAAGAGTGATACCAGTTGTTAAAATCCCACCAGAATACATTTGGGGGGGTGGGGGGTGGAGAGAGGAACCCTTGGAGAGCCTGTTGTTGAATGATTGGAACATCGATAGGGAACCTTAGGCCCAGGGGCAAAATATGGCCCATGGCTAGTTTTTATTTGGCCTCTTTCCAGTTTTTATTTGACTTTTCTCTCTTTACTTCGAAGTGTTCACACTACAGTTAATGTGAAATAAAAAGCAAAGGGGGGGGGGGAGAAGAAGGAAAATTGGGCACTTAACTCTGAATTTTCCTTCTGTGGGGGAATCCTCCTGGACGGCCAGTCAGGACAGTAGGGTAGATCCCATCAACTACCAGTAGGAGGCAGACAATCAACTTTGAGGAGCCTACTAGGAGGGATCTATCCTCAACTCCCCAGCTTTGTATAGCTCTATTCCTCATCTAATCCTTAATACATTCTAATCTCAACTGAAAATGAACTATCGGAGCTAACGTAAGTCCACCCCTGCTAAATAGCCCCGTGCCCCTGCTCTCCGAGAGTCAGAGATCCGACCGAGTCCCTCAACCCTATTCCCCCGAAAAACACCACAGAGTTGACCTCACTCCGGGTGGGAACTGGCTGTCCAGGAGGATTCCCCGCAGAAGGAAAATTCAGAGGTAAGTGCCCAATTTTCCTTTCTCCCGGGAGATCCTCCTGGCCGTCCAGTCAGGACAGTAGGGACGTACCAGAGCAGTACCCCAGTCCTACTCAGAGGGTGGGAGAAACTCACGGAGGGAGGTCTCGGTAGGTGCCTGCTGAATGACGGAGTACGTGAGCACTCCCTAGAGAACTGCCTGCAGTACCCGTCTCCCGAAGGCCGCGTCGGCTGAGTCCTGCAGTGGAATCCTATAGTGCTTTGTAAAGGAATGCACTGAGGACCATGCCGCCGCACAGCAGATTTCCCCATAGGAAGCTGTATTACAAAAGGCCTGTGACGTTGCTGGACCCCTAAGGGAGTAAGCAAATACCCCCGCTGGGGGAAGCTTCCCTTCTGCCTTCTAGGCTTCGGTAATACATAGTGTCATCCATCTGGCTATCAAGGATTTGGAAGCCTTCAAACCCCTCCCTCTGAGGGCTATATGAAACAAACAGGGCCGATGTCTTTCTAAAGGCCCTTGCTCTGTGTAGGTAAACTTTTAGGGCTCTCCTGACATCTAGCGTGTGCCACTCCCGCTCCAAGGGGTGAGAGGGATTTGGGCACAACGAGGGTAGAATGATCTCGAGTTCCCTATGAAAACGGGTATCCACCTTGGGGCTGAAGGCTGGATCCAGTCTCAGGGTCACTGAAGACTCCTTGAAGGAACACAGAGCCGAGTCCATAGAAAGAGTCCTCAGCTCTGAGACCCTTCTAGCCGAGGTGATGCCTACCAGGAACGCTATCTTTAGGGACAGGTAGTATAGCGAAACCTCGGTCAGAGGCTCAAACGGAACTTTAGTAAGGGCCCTGAGAAGGAGGTTCAGGTTCCATAACGGGAACCTGTGAACCACTGGCGGAGATAAGATCCTTGTAGCCCTAAGGAAACGCATCACATGAGGGTGCCCGGAAATCTTACAGCCTTTCACCATCCGTATTGAGGGCTGCTATTTGTCTCTGAAGGGTGTTAGGTTTCAACCCCCTATCTAGCCCCTCCTGCAGGAAGTCTAAGACTACTTTGATGGAAGCCCTTTTTGTCCGAAGAAGCTTGACCTCACACCACCTCGCAAAGGTGGCCCAGGTACTCTGGTAAATATGCCTAGTTACCGGTCGCCTGGACTGGAACATTGTGTCCAAGAGTTTCCTGGAGTAACCTAGCCTACTTAACGCTCTCCTATCAATTTCCATGCTGTCAGTTTGAGAGTCTCTGGTTTGTCATACAGGACCGGGCCCTGAGATAGAAGGTCTGGCATCACTGTCAGTCTGAGCGGAGGTCCTGGACTGAGATCCTGTAAGTCCACAAACCACGGTCTCCGTGGCCAGTAGGGAGCAAACAGGATGATGGTTGCCCGCTCCTTCCTGACTTTCGCTGTTGTCCGTTGTATGAGCGGGAATGGCGGGAACGCATAGAGGAGTCCCGGAGTCTAGATGCAGTTCAATGCGTCGAAGGCAATTGCTTTGCGATTCGGGTGCCGGGACACGAAACTCACCGTCTTTGTGTTGTCTGGTGAGGCGAACAGGTCGATTGAGGGAGATCCGAACTGGTTGACTATGGCACGGAATGCAGAGGGGCGAAGAGACCATTCTTCCTGGTCCAACTGCACCCTGCTGAGCCAGTTGGCCTGGGTGTTGGCTTGGCCTTTGATGTGAATTGCCCTGAGAGACTTTCAGTTCTTTGTCCACCTGATGAGAATGGATGCCATTTGGTGGAGCGCTTCAGATCTCGAACCCCCTTGATGGTTCACGTAGACCTTCGTCATCGTGTTGTCCGTATATACTATTACATCCTTCCCTCTCAGCATCGGATCTAATTCCCGCAGAGCTAAGTAAATTGCCCTCAGTTCTAGCCAAATGATGTAGTGGGTCTTCTCCCAAGGGAGCCACTTGCCTTGCGCTGTGTGGCCCTGCGTGTGAGCTCCCCAACCTAGGAGACTTGCGTCTGTTGTTAGTGCCGTTCTCCCCAGATTGGAGAATGGCATCCCGGGAGAGAACCTGCCTGGTTGAGTCCATCACATCAAGGATCTCTTTAGAGATGCAGGTACCATGACCCAAGGGTTCTCTCCTTGGGTCAGAGCATCCTGTCATGGGCGCAGGAAGCGCTACAAGGGTCTGGAGTGGAACCTGGCCCACTGTAGAATCCCAAGCAGGAAGTCATGGCTCCCAGAAGGCTTGCAAGGCTTTTCAGTTTGGACTTGTGAGCCCTTGTGACCTGTTGGATCAGTAGCTCTAGTTTCAGCCATCTCTGCTAGGAGAGGAATAGCCTGCACTGTTTTGTGTCCAACACCACTCCTAGGTGTTCTAGTGTTTGAGAGGGAACAAGATGGCTCTTCTTGCAGTTGATGACAAAGCCATGGTCTTGTAGATATTCTATTACTCTGTTCACGTCCCTTCGTGCCTGCTCGCAGGACAGGGATCTGACTAGGATGTCGTCAAGGTATGGATGTAGTTTTATTCCCTCCGTTTGCAGGTTTGCGACCAGGGTAATCAGCACCTTGTGAACGTTCTTGGTGAGGTTGCCAGGCCGAACGGTAGGGCTGTGTACTGCCAGCGCTGCTGTGCACAACTGAATCGGAGCCATTGTCTGTGTGACGGCCGAACGGGGACATGATGATAGGCCTCCTTCAAGTCGAGAGCCATCAGCCATTCCCCTTGCACTACTGCAGTCCGTATCGATTGCAGGGTCTCCATCCTGAATTTCTGTACCTTGAGTACCTGGTTTAATCTTTTCAAATCTAGGACCACTCTCCATTCACCTGACTTTTTTGGCACCAAGAATAGGATGGAGTATAGGCCTTGCCTGCGTTCGAGTAACAGAACCTCCTCTATAGCTCCGATGGTTTGGAGTCAGATTATTTCTGATTGCATAGCGATCTGTTTGTCCCGGTTGTTGGATACTGGCGATGCACAGAAGTAATGGCAGGGGGAGTGCTGGAATTCTATCGTGGAGCCCCGTTGAATGGTCTGAAGAACCCACGCATCTGTGGTGGTGATCGCCCACTGCGCCGCGAACCGCTGCAGTCTTCCCCCCAGCTCTGACTGCTCGCGGAGGCTGGGCGTTCTGCAGTCAAGCATCCAACTTGGGGCGGCCTGCTCATCGTTGTTTGGCTCTATTGTTGTTTCCCTTCTGCTTCTGCCATCGAGGTCTAGGATATAGCCGGGGTATAGGATGCATTAAAGGGACGAAAATTCCTCTTCTGAACCCCCACACTCTGCAGGGCCTGCTTCTTGGACTTGTACGCTGCGTCTGCCAGCACTTTGTCAAGACACATGCCAAATAACTTGCGTACCTGGAATGGCCCACCAACCAAAGCATTTTTGGAGGTGTTATCTCCCTTCCATGATCTCAACCATAAGCGGCGACGGGCTGCCACGTTGGAAGCAGCCGCTCTTGAGGCCCAGCGAGGTATGTCGGTGGAGGAATCTGCCATGAAGGTATAGGCTAGTTGTATTCTTGTGGACAGGACCCTGATCATCTTCTCGGAGACTCCGGGGTCCGAAGCTCTCTTTATCCAGACCATCAGGGCTCTTGACAAGTACGATGTGACTGTGGCCATCTTGATAATCGAGGAGACCTCGAAATTTCTTCTCAAGTTGCAGTCTATACCTTTGTCCGTTTGATCCCGGGGAAAACACTCTCCTTCCGTGGGGAAGACCGAGTTCCCGACAAGGGTCGCCGCATCCACCTTTGGAATAGCCAGAATGGAATTCTTTTTCTTGGTGAAAGAATAAAGGGAAAGTTGGGATTTGGTCATCCTGGAGGCCCTACTGGGATTCTGCCACTCCTTCCTGATGATCTTTTCGTATGCCTTGTCTAAAATCATCCCTCTGTCTCTTGCCTGGGGGAGGTACTCTCTCTCTTCCTCCTCCAAGGAATTTGAAGAGGTTCCCTTTTCCTTCTTTTGTTTCAGGTGGAGCGCTTTCACAACCAAATCATAAATTTGGTCCCTGTATTTGCTTGGGAACTGCCTGTCGGGATCAGGGGAGGGGTCTAACTCAGTCTCTTCTGTTTCTCCCCTTCCTGACAGGTCCTCATCACTCTCCCTTCAGAGATCTCCCCTTCTTCACTGGCCTCTGCGGGGGGTGATTTATCTCCCTGCTTAGTCCTTCTCTTGCGCCTAGGGGTCCTCTCCTCCGAGGATTGGACGGACATTACCTCTTCCTGCTCCTCATCTAAGGAAGTCGAGTGGGCCTGTGGGGCTTCTTGGGGAGGGGTTGCTTGCCCTTTCCTGCCCCCTTAGAGTGGTCCTTATAAGGTCTTTGATCCCTTGGCCAGGCAGGGGACCTCTTCCTTTTCAGTTTGGAGGGGATCTCCCGCAGGACCTCCATATGGAGGTCCCGGGCTGGAGGGGGAGACTCACTGCAGCCGCCTCTGTCATCCCTGTGCCTGTTGCAGCAGCAGCCTTTCTTCTGGTGGTCATGGTCTCCCTCCTTCCCGCCGGCACAAAGACGAGCTGTGGGGGCGGGGCGTCCTCGCTGCGCTTGCCTCGTGTCCCATCGGCGCGCTATCGAGCCGTGGAGGGAGGAGTGCCGTGGAGGGAGGAGACGACAGGGATCGCGGACAGGTTTGCTGCTGCAGCCGCTAACTTCGCAGCCCAAGATTGCCTGGGCGTGCGCTGAGCCGGCATCTCTGTGGGGGGGTCCCTCTTTGCACCCTGGGTTGAGCTGCTGTCGAGCAGGGTTGGCTTCTCTGCTGCCGGTTCCCTGCTCCAAGCTGGGCGGACGCTCTGCCGCGCGCCGGGCTAAGGCCACGGGCAGTGGCGGCGTAGGGAGGGGATAGGCTGAGCCCTGGCTGTGAGAGCAAGGGGAGGCAATCACCTTGCCGGGTCTAGCCACGGTTCTGTGGGCTGTCTGGCCCCCCTCCTTCTGCTCTACGGGCCCACCTCCTTGCCCAAGCAGGGCTAGCAATCACTGTCTGCAGACAGCTCCCGATGGGGGAGGGCTGCTACGCTCACTCTTCGGGTACCTCCGCGCCAGTGGGGAGTTAGTGCTCCGAGTCCCCCCCGGGGTAGGGGGAGGTGAACAGGGAGGAGAATCACTCTCCCCCTGGCACCAGGAGCCCAAATTCTTATCTGTTTTTTGCTGCCTGAATTCTTGAGGGCAGCTTGCCTGCTTCCTAACTGCTCCGAGGCAGACAAACAACTGGGGAGCTGAGGATAGATTCCTCCTAGTAGGCGCCTCAAAGCTGATTGTATGTCTCCTACTGGAAGTTGGCGAGATCTACTCTACTGTCCTGACTGGACAGTTAGGAGGATCCATCGGGAGAATATGTACTCGATTTTCAGGAGTACACGGTTCTCATTATAAGCCTGAATAAATTATCTGCATGCAGTTGTAATAAGAATGGACTTAATAATCAATGACAGTGTTCCTTAGAGTCTCCCCTACCTGGCCAATTTCCTAACTTTAATGCCATAAAATATCATGAAAATATACTATGAACATAAAAACCCCTCATCCAAGCAGGAGAGCACCTACCTGCAGATTTTGGTGCTCGCTCCCCTTCTATTGGCAGCTGCTCCGGGGTCACCATAAGTGATCGGACACCTGGGTTTTGATTGATCATGTAAAATGGGCATAACACTCCATCCGTAGAGAGCAACAGAAGAACTGGAGCCGGAGGCAGGGTCTTCTCCTCGCCTGCAACAGATCACAAAAAGCAGCAAATGATATCGTCACATTACTGAGAGTGCAGAGTCCTGATCATTGCAAGTTAGGGAAGACAGGCTGCGTAAAAAGTCATCAGAGAAAGTCAGCCTTAATTAATCCTCTTAGTGCAAGAAGATGAACTAGGTGAACTCTGAGGGGGTCCCTTCCACTTACTACACCATGGATGGCACGTGGAAGAGATTTCCAGAACACACTATGGCAGTGCTACTACTCAACTACTTTTTCCTGATGGGCCACATTTTTTTTTAAAAAAAAGACATCACTTGGCAGGCCATAAGTGTTGCAGAAAATTATGCATGAAAATTCATGAACCGCTTGCCTCTTCAATTATGCAGGTTCAGGAGGCTCATTAGCTCTGAAACTTTCATTTGGCAAAGGTGCTGGAGCAGCACGAACATGGTGGGGGAAAGGAGGGAAGTTGCCGAACCAGCAAGGGAATCTAGGAGGGGAAAGGTACATGGCCCCAGAAGGTATGAGGTATCAAAAAGGGACTTGCCACTGACTGTCAGAGCCTTGCACTTCCACTGTGCAACCCAAGCCACAACTATGGTTGCTACTTCCGTTAACAAACCACCACCTTATATACTGGGAACTGTGAGGGCAGAGTGGGAAGGAGTGCAAGTCACTTCTGTTAACTAGCAGACTGTGGTTTCATCTGCGAGTGGAGAACACAAAACTGACTGTAGCTAAGAAGGAGCTAGATGATTTAAGTGGTGCAGGGGGAAAGGGGTATATGATAGGATAGGTAGTCACAGTCATCTGAAAGAAAATAAACTGATTCCAAAAGGAGAAAGATGTGCATGTGAAGAAGCCGGTTCCCTGCAGATTCTTTAATCCAATAAAACTGGATTAAGAGAAAATGCTTCCAATTCAATTTTGTACTACAGCACAAGATCTGCATCGGCTTTCCTACTGTAGCTGGCTCCTGTAATCGAGAACCATGGTAGCCTATATTCATCAGCAACCTGCTGTGGTCTACATGCTGCTTGCCACGGATGTACCTTATGCTCTGCCTGAAGGCAGAAGAGAAAGCCCTGTAATAACGCAAGCATCTGCATGTAGAGCACCGAAGGGGGGGGATCTGCATGTAGAGCACGGGGGGGGGGGGAGGAGAGCACAAAGGGAGGTCAAGCCTTTTGCTTTAATGGAGAGCTTGAATTCTAAGCATTTCCTCTACAATCCATCGCTTTCCTGAATAGGAAAGAACAAGCAACTTCTTCAGGATCAATGCAAACAAGGTACCACAGTCAAATCATTCTGGAGAAATAAATCAGCATGCCAAGCCCGTGAAATAATGTAGGTGGCTTGAAACCCAAAACATTCATTAGAACCAGATTCCTCTAAGCCCACCATCTCCCCAGTTTAATCAATTCTAAGGGTAACAGAAGACAAAATTCATTTCTTGCAAGTATACAAGTTACATATTGATGTAAATACATATTGGTGTTGACGAATGAAGTTCCAAGTGGCCTGGATCCCATATATCTGCAAGCCAGCATCCTTCCCTATATTCCATTGTTGACTCATGAGGTCAGCAGGGAGCGTCCTAAAATATCCCATCAGCATCATGTTCATACAGCAAGAGTGTGCAGAGAGGTACTTTCTATATGTAGGGAACTCCCTTTCCATGGAATCTGGGGGAGTCCTAGAGTCAGAGCATTTTCCAGACGCAATGAAAGACCTTTTTATTTGACCAAGTATTTGGCAAGCAGGAATAGGATTTCAGGTTTGATAATAATGAATTTAATTTTTATATCGGACCCCCCTGCCATGGCACTCAGAGCACTTCACATAGAATGTACATACACAAATTTTTAATCCTCACAACAACTCTGCGAGGTAGGTTAGACAGAGAGAATATTGCGACTGCCCAAGGTCACGTAGTGAGTTCCTGACCAAGACAAAACTTGAACCAGAACGCTGGAGTATTTAAATAGTTTTATTTAGATACATTTGATTTATTTCTTTTTTATAGGTTGTAACCCGCCCTGAGTTAAGGCTATAAATCTGAATAATATTGAATAATAGTGGTTACAGAAGAATCCAAGATTACAAGTGTGTTTCTAACAACCACCACCAAAAACCATAACAGCTTAAAAAAATGTTAAAGGCAGAACCATTTCCAAAACTAAAACACTTTCCTTTTCAAAACCATTTCACAGCATACATTTTTCCCTAACTTAAACTCCCCAAAAACCATGAAAATTCATTTCAATTCCAATTAAAAAAACATTTCACAACCTACATTACAACAAAATAAATGCCAAAAAGCATGGCAATTATGTCTACATTTTCTATCTATATTTCATAGTTTACCATCAACATAAACCTAAGGTATGTACTTAATTCCTTACCATACATACTTACCCTTATTAATATTTATCACTAAACTATCACATTTTTTCCTTTGTGAGCATTAATTTATCATAATTCGACAACGAATAATTTTGTCGAAACAGCCTTAACTCTGTCCTCTCACACACAATTTCATTCTATCAATCCGAATCTATAAAATTGTCTACAGTACCAGTGTCAGAAATTCACTGTATAAAGCGTACACAATTTGTATACATGTAAACGACAGAGTTAAGGCAGTTTGGGAAAAAAAATATTCGTTGTCGACGTATGATAATCAATTAATGCTCACAAAGGAAAAAAATGTGATAGTTTAGAGATAAATATTAATAAAAGTATGTATAGTAAGGAATTATGTACATATCTTATGTTTATGTTGATGGTAAATTATGAAATATAGATAGAAAATGTGGACACAATTTCCATGCTTTTGGGTGTTTGTTTTGTTGTAATGTAGGTTGTTAAATGTTTTTTGAATTGGAATTATTTTCATGTTTTTTGAAGTTTAAGTTAGGAAAAAATGTATGTTGTGAAACAGTTTTGAAAAGGACAATTATTTTGTTTTAGAAATGGTTCTGCCTTTAACTTTTTTTAAACTTACTTTTTTTGAAGATTTTCAAGCTTTTTGTGATGTGATTAATACAATAATGAGAATGTTAAGGTATCACATATTTTGGAATTTTAATCCTATCCTCTAAGGTGTTTGCAATTCTCCCCAGTTTTGTGTTACCAGCAAAATCGAGATGTATATTGTCCATGCCTTCATCTCATGAAATTATTGATTAGCACTCTATCGTGGTTGAATACACTTTGCGGTTTACAGCCCTTGGACCAGGAGAAGGGATGTCTGGAATTTCCTCTAAGGTGTTTTCCCTCCTAGAACTCATGCTTGTGTGCCATTGGCAAACCCAGGGATCTTCCCAAGGATTTGGGATTAGGCATTTGAGCTCCAACTTCTCATATTATGGGGTGGATTATCTCAAGATTAAGAATATTCTGCATCCCAAGAGAGGTGAGATTTGGGTTGAGTTGGCTGAAGGAGTGGGCCAAGTCTAATTGTGGCTCCTAGATGGGGTGTCCCTGGTGACCCTCCTGCCCAGTAGGGTGTCGCTAGGCTGTGCGCTGCTAGCGGCTGGGGGCCAGCGCCCTGGGCAGGTCTCTCAGCGCTGGTGGTAGATGCAGCCTCCTGCAGGGGGGTTCTGGCTGGGGCATGCATATCACTATAATACACAGAGTGAGGTTGTTACACAAAATAGTTTAGAGGAGATCTTTTCTTGGGCCAACTTTTGTAGTTGAGAGTATGAAAGCTTTGGAGCCACATAGGAGTCACCACTACATCCAGGAGCTTGTATGCTCTCACCGACAGGAGTTGGTCCAACAATACCCTCTGAACCATTTTGTCTCCATATCACATTCATTCTCCGTATCACATATTCATTCTCCATATCACATATTCATTGGGGACCAGCACAGCAGATACTATACTGTAGCCATTATCTTTAGAGCTGTTCAGTTAACCATCTTTTGCTTTCATCAGTCTGACAAGCTAAGAAACGTTTTAAGTCCACAAGCCACCGCAAACAACTATCCACACTTGCAAGATAGTTTGCTGCCAGTGCAGGTACATCCAATATAGCTATTCCTACATATATACAACAAGAACATGAGAATCAGGCCAGCAAAAGATGCAAGCACCTGAATCACCTTGACTTCAATGGACCTCCATCCATCCCTATTCCTCACTCCACACATAGAGCCTCCAAACCCACTCCATGTCCCCATGCCTCTCTCTCCCACAGAGCCCCCAAACCCCTCCCTCCCTGTCCCCACGCCCTTCTCCCTCACAGAGCCCCCAAACCCCCCTTCCTGTCCCCATGCTCCTCTCCCCACAGAGCCCCCTCCCTGTCCCCACACCCCTCTCCCTCAGAGCCCCCAAACCCCCCTCCCTGTCCCCATGCTCCTCTCCCCA
>QEPC01005805.1:269860-292285 GCA_003113815.1 Sphenodon punctatus
GAGCCCCCAAACCCCCTCCCTGTCCCCATGCCTCACCCTACTTCTTGTCCAAGTTCTCTCTCCCTTGTGGGCTCAGTCTCTCCACGTGGCTGTGTGTGCAGTAGCTTCAGCCTCTCCCCAGGCTCCTCCCTCAGTGAGCCTGTCCTGCCCAAAGCAAGCTCTCTCCCTCCCCCACTGCTCTCTGGTAAAGAGGAGAGGGGGGAGCTCTCTTCCTCCCTCCTCCCACTCTGGTAGGGGAGGGGGGGACATTAGAGAGCAGCTCAGGGGTGGCCACAGCATCTAAAAAAGACGCTCAGCACTGCACTCTAGGCCTTGCTGATTGGCTGGGCTTCTCCCCCAGTCCCTCTCCAATCCCCCAGACAGCATTGCTTCTCTGGGGAGCTGAGAAGGGGACTTCTCTAGAATCCCCCCTCCCTTCTGCCTAGCCTGGCCACAGGGCAGCCGAGGGAGGAGGAGGAAGCAGTCCCGCCTCCCCAGCAGCACCTAGCGCTGCCTGGCCCCTCCCCCAGCCCCAGGAGCTACGCTGTGACTCAGGGAGGGAGGAGCCGAGGAGATGAAGCCCCCACTCCAGCCTCCCTGAAGCACAGATCCCGTGTGCTGGGGCTGGAGACTTTTCTTATCAGCTCTGAATGTCAGCTTTTGGCTGAGAGCCAGAAAAGCGGATCGCTGGCTCTACGCCAAGAGCCGATAGAGACAGGGCTGATTTAAAGAGCCTGCAGCTGCAACACGCAGGATCTGCACTTCAGGAAGGGTGGGGGAGGCAGGCTGGGGACACACTGACAGTCTGAGGAGTATTGGGGAGGTGTCCTCTCTGATGCTACCATAGAGGATCCGCCCCGACTACAATCCCTTCTAGCATCCCCACCCCCAGGCTACTGTTAAGCTGGGTCTTTGGGTCTGCAGCCTTGGAGCGTGAGATCTAGATCAAGTGCTGGTGTAGTGTGATAATGATTGGTGCACCCAAAAACGAGTTAACAGCACTAAGAAATCAGTTCTGCTGGCTGGTGCATGCGCAGTCGAGCAGACGCTAGCCGCCATTTGTGGTGTCGGAAAAAACAGCATAAGGAAAGTTACGACTCTGCTTTAAATCATGTCACGATCAGGAGCCAGCTCTTGTCACAAAGACTTAAAGCTCTAGTCAGTTTCATGTCAATTACCCTCTTGCCTCAGAAAGCCAGTGAGAGGAAGCTCTGGTCAGTTTCATGCCAATTACCCTCTGGCCTCACCCCATATGTATGAAATTGCATGACTTACTCATTCACCTGTGGGGAGGAGTTTGAGTGAATTGAGCCCCCAGACTTCACGTTCTTGGAGCCTGAGATCCAGATCACGTGCTGGTGTAGACTGATAATAATTGGTGCACCCAAAAACGAGTTATTAAACATTTTTAAAAATCAGTTCTGCTGGCTGGTGCATGGCAGTCAAGCAGCCACTGGCCATCAAAAAACAGCATACACTTTATCAGGAGCCAGGTCTGTCACAGACTTTAAGCTCTAGTCAGTTTCATGTCAATTACCCACTTACCTCAGAAAGCCAGCAAGAGGCAGCTCTAGTCAGTTTCATGTCAGTTACCTCTGGCCTCACTTTGAGCTTTTGAAAAGTTGCAGACTTTTCATACCAGGTGAAAAGTACAGAGTGAGGAAATAGGACAACTGACATGAAACTGACTAGAGCATCCTCTTGCTGGGCTTTCTGAGGCAAATGGGTAATTGAGATTAAACTGAGCACAGCTTAAAGTCTGTGACAGAGCTGGTGCCTGGTGATTTTAAAAAGCAGAGTCACTTAACTTTCCTTATGCTGTTTTTTCTAACACTACAAAAGGTGGTCAGCAGCTGCTCGACTGTGCCTGAGCCAGCCTGCAGAACTGATTTTTTAATGTTTAATAACTCATTTTTGGCTGCACCAATCATTATCACACTACACCCGCACTTGAATCAAGTGCGTGGGGGGAGGAGATAGCAATTATTCAAAATAGTTGGGATGCTGTGCATTTTGACCATAACCAATTAACTTTTAAACAGTTGTAACATTTGATATTCTGGCTGGATCTTCTTCAGACTTTGCACATACAACAGCCCCAACAAATATAAGCTATGGATAAATTTTCAGAACTGTAGCTTAAGTGGTTTCCTCAATATCAGGGCTTCAGCAGTTCCGTTATAATGGAGAGCAGTTCTGCCTTTTGGGAGAGGTAACGGTCACTGTCCCTGCCAAGGCTCTGAATAGAACAAGGAAATTAATGGTCATGAAGCTCCTCTAAGAATCTCTCTATTTTCATAGTATTCCACACAACAAATCAAAGACTTACTGATCGTTATTGGCATCTGACTGGTGTAGTCTATGGCCACGCCCACTGGTAGCGTATCATCACTTTTATCAGTCACGGGAAGCTCTGCTCGGCTGGAATCCTCTAGAACCCATAATTCCCAATTATTCTGGAAAGAAAGAATCGAATGGCTTTTAATCTTTGCTCACATTGTCAGCAAGCAACAGGAAAGTAGCACACAGAACCTTCTTACAGCTTGGTTTCCAATTGCAGCGAAAGTTTTAGCAAATAGCCAAGGTGTCAAGACAAGCCAAAAGGTGTCAAGTTAAGTAACCCTACAACAAAAGCCTTCACAAATTCCTGACTGGCTTTTACGTATGATCACCTGCCTGTGCTGTTTCTGCTACAATGATTCCCCAGCATTCCTTGCTCTTTTTAAAATTTCAGCTGAATTTATGAACTCAGCAAAACCAAAGTGACAAATTGACTGAGGTTGTTGAATTGGCACTGATCTGACACATCCCTTTGGCACTTTACTCAACCCACGCTATGCTTTAGTTAAGTCACCTTGGTGACAAGAACTCCCTCCAGGCCACTGGAGAATGTGACATTTACATTTACTTTGAGTTTCTCAGAGACATGCTCAAAGCAACTCCTGTCAAGATGTCCAGATGTTTCCTGGGAAGAGCGAGAGACAGAGTCACACAACAGCAGAAGAGGGAAAGGTTACCTGGTCGCCTTGTCTGGAGAGGATGCTGACTTCTGTGGAAGCCGCTGAAGCTGCCAGGACCAGATCCCTTCAAGTACAAAGCCAAGCTACTGTTATAACAAGAACAGTTCAGAGTTCCTCATCTGACATCAGTGTAATACCCATCCTGTTAATACAGAGTATGAAGCCAACTTACTATGTTCAGTTGGTCAAAACAAAACTGGGAAGTCCCATTTCTTTGCCAGATAACATTCATGCAGTCTCCTTACTCTCGGTTAGTGTGACGTATTAAAAACTAAGTAGTACTATTGGTAAAAGCATCTCTCTTTGGCCACACAGAAAAATCTAGAAGTGTAGCCAGTTAATTAGATATTGGACTTGGATGTGAGAAGCTGTGGCTCAAATCCTGTCTTAACCATGAACTCCCTGGTGGCCTTGGATAAGTCATTCTCTCTCAGCCTCAGTTCCCCTTCTGTAAAATGGGAACAACCACCACCTACCTCACAGGGTTGTTGTGAGAACTACACAAGTACTGTAAAGCACTCTGAACACTGAAAGCACTATAGAAATTATTAACAGTACTAACAACCATACTGTACTTCAAGTTTGCAAGTTTCACTCTAAAGTAAAAATTGATGACAAACTGCCAGTGCTTCCCATTTTGTACATCGAAGACCATTACTTAAGCATTATACTCTCCAGCTATAAATTCAAATGGGCACACTGGGAGAAGAGGCCAGGAAACCTATCAGTAGTCAGCAGCTCAATGCCAGTGCACTAGCCTTTGGCATAAGCAATGATGCAGCATCTGAATATTTAGTTTGCCACCTGTCCACAGTAAGCAATACACTAGAAGAATAAAAGGCAGGTTTAGGATGACATGTGTCTAGACTGGCTTGCTCATGAGGCTCTGCACTCACCACTCCTCAATGTAGTTGAGAAAGTAGTGGTGTTGTCTCTCGGTGCAGCTGCCGTAGCAGGGCTCCATGAAATTCACAAACTTCTCGGGGAATTTTTCTTCCTTTTTCTGCACAGACAGAGAGAACAGAAAGTGGCATTTGGGTTAGCTTTTGGTTAAAGCCAGTCAGTGTCTCCTAGAAAACAGCAGGTATGCACAACATATAACAACTCAATCATACTCCTTGTGTAGAATTCACAGCAAGACGTTCAGATCACCACAAACCGCAACACTCTCTTAACTAACCCCAGGTGCAACAGGGGCGTACAAAACTCCAAAAGCCATGTAGGCAAAGATGCTGGTAATACACTCTGCTGGATGGAGGGTCTGAGGGTGGTAGGAGCTGGGTTGATGAGAAGGGTGCATGTGCATTAGGGGGAGAGGATTCACAAGAGAGCGGAAGTGCATGGGCGAGGATAGGGTGAAGAGGTTGGGTTTTTCTTTTCACATGTAATAGATTGTTCTGTTAACTGTTGAAAGCTGCCCTGACAGTGTTGGGATAGGACACGGTATAAATCTAAAGTACCACTAATAAAAATGGTATTGTGGCCCAGCAGCAGGCTACAAAAATGGTCCAACCTTGGGTTAGTCCAAGTATATTTTTGGGGGGAGGGGGGGAAATCAGATTCCTTACTAGAAGAGCATCTCAAGAGGCAGCCCTGTTAATGTTGAGACCCGAGAGATGTTCTAATCCTGAGAATAATGGTCACTAAAGATCTCCGACTTGATCCTGTTTTAAGTTTTTGTACCACACGGGGCGTGTCATGGCTCAGGTGGTGGAGCACATTTTGCACGTATAAAGGTCCCAAGTTCAATCTTCCAGCATCTCCAATTCAGGATCTCTGGTAGCACGCCTGGGTGAGGTCTCTGCCGGGGATCCTGGAAGGTCTCGGGTAGCACGACTGGGTGAGGCCTCTGCTGGAGACCCAGCTTTGAAACTCTGCTGCCATGTCAGGTTGCCACAATAGCGGGCTAAGATTGACCACTGTCTGACTCAGTTAGGCAGCTCCTTCTACCATTAGCACCATTCGCTCTAGTTTCACAACATCAAACACTTCTCTGATGTGAACGAGAAGAAAATGAAGACAGAGAAAGAACATGAAATTGCAGGACCAAGTGCTCAATGTAAAATACTCAGAGTAATAAAACCACTTCTAATTCCCAATACCTACCGGAAGTACCACCACCACCACTTCGGGGGAAGTTTCCAAGGTCCCATCAGCAGCCGCATATACTATAGTGAAGACGTATGTTCCAACCCACAACACGTCCAGGACTGAAAGAGAAAAATGTGGGTGAAGTATCATTCAGACACATCTTATAGCATGCTGTGTTACCATGTACAGTCGAAATCAGACTGACAGAAGTTATGGTGTAAGACTGTCTGCAGTGGGGGAGGGGGGGGAGAGAATCAGTGCCATAAAGGTTTATGGATGCAAGGAGGGTTTTCTGATGGGATAACTGTTTCAAACAAATGGTTGTAGTAACGGTTACTATTTTTATGGAAGTATCTTGAAGTCTCTATGGCAAAACTATCTGCAGCTTTCACAGAAAACACAGTCCCTCAAGGCAGCGTCTAAACTGAGTAACGCATGCCACGTTTAACAAGAAAATCCCTGAGCTGCAGGGACAAGAAAGGAAAACAGTCTCTGGCCAGTGATTTTGTGCATCAGGAAACTGTAATTAATCAATTTAGTGTGTGGACAAAAAGCAATCCATTTCAATTTATTTGTCATGACCATTGGTCAAAACAATACACCAAAATAAGTACAGAAGGAACTGTAAGTAATCAGTTCAAAACAAATAATAAATACAACAGTGAAAGAGCCAAATTTAGTTAGTGCAGTACAGGATCATTACGGACACATGATCGTCTGTGCACTGTTAGTGCATGGGCCAAGTTTGCTACCTTACGTATAACACAGTCATGGGGGTTAGCTAATAGCTAAGATAATCAAACGTATCCCAATAAGATCTTTCAGTCAACAAGGTTTTAATCAAATTAGAATGAATTTTACCTGAAAATAAACATTTAAATAGCGGGGGAGGTCCTCAACTTGGCGCAGCCCGCAAGGGCATAACCTCAGTTCAGATGGTATATGATTATACCTCCCCTCCAATACCGTGGAAGGCATTAAGTGAAATCTCAAAAGGGTCAAAACCCTACGCAGAGTAAAATGACAAAAAGCAGCTTTCATTCAAATTGGATTTTCTCTTGCTAGTATTTGTGACTGTTCATTCTAGAGTAAGACCTTCTATGCCAAGATTTACCAAGATTTTATTAGCCTTCAAATGGCTAAATTATAGTATGTATAAAATACTAAGGTGGAAAGTACACAGACATCCCGAAATATGGCGGTACCAATTAGAATCGCCATAAACAAACATGAAGACATTTAAGCTTCCATGTTTCAGAGGTTGGTCATTGTCAGAGGCTCAACAGACTATTGATCTTCCCCATTATGGCACTACTTATGTTCTTAAGTGGAAGAAATGGGTTTAAGAAATGCTGTACCTTTAACAGGATTGTCTGAATCATAAAAGGGAGGACAGGGAATTACTTTTTTCTCCTGCAGGTTCTGAAAAAAGAAAGAGAAAACATCCCGTTTCAAAATAAAGGAAGACCCCAAACCCTCATCAGTCTAGAGGGCATTCTCAGCCTAAGCAATTCGGGTGTTACCAGGTCTTTAACAGGGGCCACATTCCATACCAGAAGCAATTGTGTTTTAATGGCAAATGAAGTACCTGCATCTCTCTCAAAGGGGTGTCAAAAACATAGTGCTTTTACAAGTGTCACATGAAAGTAACTGCAATACCTACAGCCAGGGACAGGGAAACTTCTCCCTCGTTGAGGACACTGAAAATTAGTACAAGCCCATGAGGCCAGATAGAAGTCAGGGGCTGGGGTGCTTAAGGAACGTACTCAGGATGGAGTCCAGATCACAGAGTCAGGCATCTCCTCATCTCCGCTCCCTTCCCCTAAGCTCATTCTTTTAGTTCTCGAGGGTGGGGAGTGTGCATCCACTCCTTGCATCAGGAGCAGGTCCAGCAGCTGGAAAGACAGCAGTGGGCCAAATTTGGCCCGTGGGCAGGCGGTTCCTCACCTCTGACTTAGGATGCAACTAGCAAACTTATTATATCCCAATGCGGCAAGAAATAATTCACAGCCATAAAAAAATAAAGAGGATGACTGCAAACAAACCACTTACAGGGAGATACTGGACCACAGTGCCGTTCTGTTTCCCTACAGCAAGCTGCTTTCCCTTAGGACTCCAGCACACTGAAAAATAGGAGGTTTTTACCAGCAGTGATCAAAATGGCAGTGGAAGAATTAAAGTTACAAGACTTCCCAGTGATTGTGCCATTAAACCAGTCACCACTTGAGTTTTGCTTCAGCCAAACCGTAAAATTGTGGCATGTCATACAGCATGGCAGGTTCAGAGACTCCACAATTCACACTCATTTCAGGAAGACTCCAATTCTCTTCCATTCAGTTTAGGTCTTGAGAATCTTTGCTAAATACCAACCCAATTACCCAGCCATGCAATGCAGAAGCCTTAGGGCAGGGGCAAGGAACATTCCCCCACCCCCATGGGCTGGTTCCACCCAAGCCCAAAACATCCCACAGGGGAAGGGGGTGTGTGTGTGGCTGCACCAGGTACACTGATGTACACAGTGCTTGGAGGAGCAAGGGGAGAGAAGACGTGTGAAGGTGCATTGGGAATGCGCTGTGGGGTAGAGCCCTAGCCCTCATCTCTGCTCCCTTTCCCTGAGCTCAGTTTTTCAGCGTGTGGGGGCAGGAACTGAATCCAGGGGCCAAATAAAAATTAGCTGCGGTGCATATTTGAGCCCCAGGCCAGAGGTTCACCACCCCTGCTGTAAAGTGATCTTGTATCCTCATGGAGCCAAAGACACGTTACTCACCTGATGTAACAGCCACTGAGGAAGGAAGGGTGGCATATACTTTCACGGAATCTGTGACCTGCAGGACAGAGATGCTGCCATCGGACAGACCAACAGCCACCATGGAGGGGCTAGCAGGATTCCACTTCAGATCACTGACTGTAGCTATGCTGCCCGAGTCTTTGTTCAGCTTATGATAGGCAAATGGACGCTTCGGTTGTTTAGCCTTTTGAAAGAAAACAAGCATCACAGTCCATAAGTTGCGTGCAAATTGTCTCATGCGACTTTTATACGAGGAGCTAAAAAGCGCCTCCTGAGTCCCACGTTGAGAGAAAAGCCGGCGTGGGGAGTGTTTCCATGCTGCCCGCGCTGCCAGAAGGGATGAGCACGTCACTTCCGGCAGCGCGGGGCGCATGGAAACACTCCCCGCGCCGGCTTTTCTTTCAACGCGGGACTCAGGAGGCATTTTTCAGCGCCACGTATAAAAGCGGCCTTAAAAAACCATTAATACTTTGGTCCTGCTGTTCTGCAACATCTGCCATGCGCTGCTTATCATTTCTATAGCGCTACTAGGCGTACACAGTGCTTTACAGTCACAGATTTTTCAAAGACAGGTCTCTGACCATTGGGCGTACAAATCCAAGATAGAAAAGGGTGAGGGGAACACAGGGAGAGACAGACACACACATATTCCCATTTTACAGATGGGGAACGGAGGCTGGGAAGTTGTGATTTGCCCAAGGCCATCCAGTGAGTTCATGGCTAGGGCAGGATTCAAACCCTGGCTTCCCAAGGTCCAAGTCCAGCACCTTATCCACTAGACCACACTGACTCAAGAAATGTAGCAACAAATGCTCACTGCTACTGTGCCCAAAACAAAACTTCCTGTAAACAAAAATGATACTCAAGTTAAATTATGTATTTAATAAATAATTCCCCCCCTAAGTTGGCCGACTGCCATGTAGGTAGTCTCCTACACGCAGATGACATCGCCATTATCTCCAAGATCAGGGTGGGATTAAATAGGCAATTGTCCTGCTTTTTGGAATATTGCATTCAAAACAATTTACAAATCAATTATGGGAAATCCAAAATTTTGTTTTTTCCCCAGTTCCGTAAATGCTACTCTTGGGTACTGGATGGGCACCCTATATTGCAGGTGAAGGTCTTCAAATATTTGGGGCTGCATTTCCAGGCCTTTGGTGCCTGGGAGGTGCTGAATGGAGGGCTTAAAGCTTGCAGACTGTAGAGAAAGCCCAAAGGCAGAAACAGAAGGTGCCCAGTCCCTACTGAAAGTCAGCAGAGTTGGGTACCAAATTGTGATTAATATCTTTGGAAGTCTCTCACCAGTACTTAACTTGTAAATAAAATAAATAAAAATGGATTACCGGAGTCCAAGCCTGCCTCAGAAGTCACACCCTTTTCCCCAGAGTTCGTAAGAGTAGGGAAGTGAACCCTAGTCTCCAGCTAGAAACCCAACCACTGGACGACCCTGCCTCTCCAAATAAAAAAGTTCTTGTGATTTAATCGAGGATGATGATGATCAGGGCAGGGGGTGGAGCAGGAAAGTCATTAATGAAAGCCCCCCCTTTTTTTTTCTTGTGACTTTCCTTTCCAACCCTGAGATGGCCAATATTGACCTCTTCCTGGTCTTTCACATTTAAGGGTGTACAGTCCTGCTGGGAACATTTCCTGGAGCTCCACCCTCCCACTCCCCAAATTCAATTACCTGGGCTGAGTCCTGACAAGTCCCCCCACATCCAAATTAAGCCTTATCTCACTAACTGGTATTAAGTTTTGTATTTTAGAAAAATATATACATGAGCTAAATCAACCAGGCACGGTCCTTTAAAAGCACTGAATATTTCACTTTAATGCATCACGGAATAAGCCTATGTCTTCTGGAGCCAAGCATGCAGTAAAAGTCATAAGCAGGGCTGTGAAACTTCATTCTCCAGCAGCAAGTAATTTTGGGGAGCTGGTGAGCAAGTTTCTCTCGCCCCACCTGCGTGTTGGGCACATTCTCACAAGATGAAGACAGCAGAACCTGTTTCCCCCATATTTTTTTTAAACTACATGAATAGATTAACTTGCAGGATGCCTCCCTTCCAATTCCCAAATAATCCACAAGCGTTAGGGCACAAACCAAGGTTTAATGGTGCTAATTCCTCCCTGTGTGTTTCTTGTAGCACTGGACAAGACTTCCCACTTTAGTCGGCCACACACATAACAAGCGCCCTACGATGCACCATGCAGAAGCCCAGCCATGTGTGGCATTAGGAGATTCCTAGCAGTGGTAATACAGGAGGAAAAGCTGACACAGCAGGGGAAAGAACGGGTGCAATAGTCACAGGAAGGCATGAATGCATCCTAAACCTAAGGGCCAAGACTCAACACTGCAGAATGATTGGGGGAGGAGGAAAAGAACGGGGAGTAGGAAACCCCCCTCTCATCTGCAGCGCTGAGCCCCATGCCCCAGTTCACTGCTGCACGCAGGACTCTCCTAATCCCTGCTGACCATCTGCCCCCCTCCCCCCACTCCTGCAATAATGAGCCCAACTTTGGACTAAGCGCTGCAGATGAGGCTCTCCTAGTCCCTAACCAGATGGTCAACAATAAGTAGGCGAGCCCCTGCCCCTCCTTTTTTGTTGAGCAGACTTCTACACCTATCCAAAAGAGGTGGCATTTTTCTTGTACAGCCAAGGGCAGGCAGTTCGGTCTTTTCAGGCAGTGGGTGTTAACGCAGAGGCTGGGAGCTCATTGAAGCCCACAGTAGCTCTGCGCAGCTCCCACGCAGTCACCTCTTGCAGGTTCCGCATGGGGAGCGCAACAAACAGGCAGGTGTTCCTCCCCGTCATGGTCCGTCTGTGCACACACCCCCTCCATTGAGTTGTGGTTGCTCTAGTAACGCTCCAGGCTTTGCCCACACCTCTATGGAGCGGAACGTGCACAGAGACTGCAGCAGACAGACAGCAGCCCAATAAGCCCCCGTTGTCCCAGATTTGCCTGTAATTGCCCGCACAGGAGGCTCCACATTTCCTGGGCTGATGCCATGTGGAGCAACCCCGGGGTGAACACCTGGGGACCACAGGATAGATGAGCAGGTGAATCCAGGGCTAACGGAGGCCAATGTGGAAACACAACTTGCCCCAGTCTGTAAACTGGGGATACCCAAGACGACAATTACATTGGAAAGTTGTAGCTCACAATCCTTTACATGAAAAACACCATGGCATACACTGTTACCAAATGTTTCCTTTCAAGTTTGACTTTAGAAAGTCTCTTTGAACATAAAAGTACCTGATTGGAGAATGTGCGGACATAAAAAAAGCCGATGAAAGAACCAAATTCACCAGATGTCATGCAGACAGAGAGAGTGATGTTATCACAGCTGAGAGCCAGGTGGTGCACGGGAAACTTCAATGGAACCAATATGTTCTGAACATTCTCGACTTAAAAACAAACCCGAGAGAAAGAGTGTGAAGTTGGGCGCAACAGGATGGCATGGTGCTTGTTAGAAAACATGTTTAAAGCAGAGTTATTAAAATTAGCATGCAGACAGCACTAGGAAAGATACAGCATGACAAACACTGCTAAAACCTGCAGCTTGGCTGTGCGGTAGAGTGACTGAAGACCTAGTCCACATCAAGTCACTCTGAAGTGCCTTTTCAAATGCACTGAAATTTTTCAAGAGGGAAAGCTCGATTTGGCTTTTGAGGACAATTCATTTTAAGGGACCTTGATACATGGATCGTCCATGAGTCTAAATTTTGACATCCAAAAGGACCACAGAGCATAAACTGAAGACATATATTACTTCACTTCACTTTATGACACAGTAAGACGCAATAATGAAGCCCAGTCACCACAAGTCATCATTATGGCCAGATCTAGGTCTGATGGAAGGCAGCACAAATTGACCAATCAACTATTTAACATAATTATCTGGGGCATACATAGATCTCTAGCTATACACAACGTAAGAGGGGGAGGAGGAAGTAGCTTACCAATTTTATTGGGATCTTCTCCCCCCTGCTTCTGTATTAGAAGGTTTTTAGTCAAAAAGACCTGGAGTCCAGTTACTCCACCAGCAAAGACTAATCCATATTTGTTAGACACAAGGAGGAGGTTAGAACGCTCTTTGGGGAGCTCTTCAGGTGCATCAAAGATTCTGACCTTTTTCAGTGCTCTGAACTGAAAATCCTGTTGAAATACAATAAAAAACAATGAACTGAAAATGCAATTATGCTCTTGTGTATATCGATGGGGGAGTGAGAAAGGGGCCGAGAGTTTTTTTGTTTTATTTAGCGAGATCATTATCCCACCCATCCTTCCCCAAAGGCTCAGGGCAGCAAACAACATACATGTAAAAGACAGAAAATAAAACCCGTAAAATAAACCAAATCCAAACTGAACAGCAATTCAAAAACCCTCCTGGCCCCATTACCGCTAGGCAAACAAGACTTTCTGATGATCTCCCATCTCACACCTTGCACACAGACCAAACTTTTCATACAGTTAGTTGCCTATACCCACACCCTGTCAATTCACCAACAGAAGCAGAAGGCAGACACCCCTGGCAATGTCACCCAGCAGGGCATGAAATTGTACTACTCAAAAAGAGACCAGGCCATTTATCTTAGTGACAAAATATGAACATAGGTACCAAGTTTGAGACAACCAAGTTGTGTCTTCAGGAACTAAGCCAAATCCCATTACAGGCAAGGAAAACATGGACTGGAATCAGGCCCATGAGCCAGCTAGCCCTGTATCCTGTGACTGAAAGCAGACACTATACAGAGGCTTCAGATGGTGCACGTCTTTTCTCTTTGGTAAACATGGGATAACCTGCCCCAGGAAAATCCAGCTTAATCCCAAACAACTAGAAATTAGTTTTAGCCCAGAAGCCTGAGGTTTTACATCCAGTTCTTGCATGAAAGAGACCCAACAGCTCAGCTGGCCTGACTAGCAGGATTGGGAAGAGGACAGAGACGGGTTAGTCTGAACAGGCCAGACAACAAGAGAGACACGCCCTGGGCTAGGTGGTGAGTGAACCCCTCATCTTTGGCCTTCCAGTACGCACAATTAGGCCCCTCTTTTTGATCCCTATCTTGGTGAGGAGATGGAGGCCAAGTAGGTCAGATGATCTTTGATTGAACTAACTTGCATTGGTGAGAATATGTACACTTTGGGGCCACACAGGGCACATCCTCAGGCATCGAACAAGTCAGAACTATATACGATGTAGCGTATAAGGTGCTGGACCTGGGAAGCCAGGGTTTGAATCTTGTCCTAGCCACAATGGTGGCCTTGGGCAAGTCACAACCTCTGAGCCTCAGTTCCCCATCGGTAATAAATGGGAACGTGTGTGTGTCCTCACCCGTGTCCATCTTAGATTGTAAGCCCACTGGGCAGGGACCTGTTTCTAACAACAACTGTAAAGCACTAGGTACACTGCTGGCACTGTATAAATGCTTATTATTATTATTATTAATAATAATTAATAATAATAACAACATTTACAGTGCCAGAGGCTATCAGTCTCTGCTCTCCTCACAAGCCCCCCCCACAACTCCCTAGGACCCTTCCCCTCCTCACAGCACCTTTCGCCAAGCCCCCAGCCGGCTCTCCACCCCTACAGTGAGTTCCAGCCCCCCCTGCGCCGAGTGCCTCACCCCCAGCCCAATCACACAGTCCCCACGAGACCTTCTACCCCCACCCCCTGCACCAAGTCCAAGACCCTTCCCCTTCCAGTCCCACGAACCGAGTCCCAGCCCAGGCCCCCAGACCCCCCTCTACCTGGCTGCACCGGATCTCCACACCTTTACCCTCCACTCAGTCACTCACTCCGAGCCCCTAGACTTGGTGCTGGTTCGGAGGCTGCGGCGGGTGCAGGACGCGGCGGCTCATCTTTTAACGGGGACGGGCCGACGCCAGCCCATCACACCGGGGCTTCGCTCTCTGCACCGGCTGCCGACAGGCTTCCGGGCCCCATTCAAGGTGTCGGTGTTGACCTTTAAAGCCCTAAACGGCCTGGACCCAGCCTCTCTGCAGGACCGGCCCACCCGCCGGATCCTAGATCGGTCCCTGCGGTCGGCCGGGCCACCCTCCTCGAGGCCCCCCGGGTGCTGAGGGCGTTCTCTGTGGCCGCGCCGAAGGGGCTGTGGAACTCCCTCCCACCTGACCACCAGCCTCCCCTCTTTCTATAGGGGATGCAAGAGCCTGTCCCGAGGGAGAGGGGCTGGGTTACAGGGGGGGAGGGGGGAATTTGTTTTATTGGGGGGGTTTAAGTGTATTATTGTTGTTTTAATACGTTGTCAGCCGCCCCGAGACGCTTCTAGCGGGAGGGGCCGGGATACAGATTTTATAATAAATAAAAACAATTTTTAAAATACACGCGCCCTGGCCTAGAGCCTTCTCCCCATTGAACCGAGTCTCAGCCCCTCCGCACCCAGCCCGCTGTCCGTCCTCTCCCAGGCTCTTCCCTCCGAGCCTCACGAGCCGGCTTCCCTCCCGCTACCTTCATCTCCCGCTCGGGGATCACGTCCATATCGTCTCCCATGGCGGCGGCGGCGGCGGCACCAACTGACGTCGCCGCGCGCAGAGCCCGGTCTGAAGGAACACGGCACTTCCGCTTCCGGCGACGTAACGGAACTGCTCTAGCCTCCGCGCTCTATGGTAGTGGGGAGGACTCCCTGAGGAACGGCCGAGAGCGGGGCGGGGTTTAAGCTTGAGGGGCAGGGAGGGGGCGTGGCTATACTGCTGGGTCCTGAAAGGCCCCAGCTCCTGGAACTTACCCCTCGCTGGTTGGGGATCCCACCACTGGGTGTTTTCAGACAAGCGTCTCCCCACCCGTTGCCCGCGGGTTGCTGTGGCTAACCCAGGCGCTTGTCTGAAAGCAGAAACACCCCTTGTGGGAAGCAATCGGGCTTTTCCCGCTGTGCAACTCGCTCCCACCCCCGTTCCCTAAAGCGCCTGAAGCCTTTCACTCTCCCAATGGCTTTAGGGGATCCATCCACTGCTACTGCCTCCCCCTTTAGCTTCCCCCTCTTCACTGTGTTCAATAGATTTTATTATGCTTTAGTGTATGTTTATAGGTTGTGACGTGTTCCAGGCTCATGCGTCATGTGTGTGCTATAAAAATGAAATGATGTGTTTAATTTTTCTTTTAATTTTTATACTGTTCCCCATCTTCGGTTACCTGCCCTAAGCCTCTGCAACAGGGCAGGCTATACATTTAAATAAATTAAGAAAATCCTCCAGGTGAACAGTGCCCCCGTTAGCAAGTAGCCCAAAGAACGTTAGTCCAATACATTCACATCCAGACACTGTTAAATTCCCATTGTAACACACATACTTCAAAAGCACACTGCAAGCTGAAAAAGTGGAGGCCTGGTTTTGTTTTGTTTGATGAGGGTTCATGTCACACCCTGGCAGGCATACGTGGGAATTATTTTGGAAAAGCTGTCTGCCGGCCAAGCATATGGATGTAACTGCATCTCCCAAGTGTAAGGGTTTTGCCTCCTGATTAGTTTCTTTTGCTGAAGGAAACATGAAGGAACAAGCTGTACTTTGTGCTGCTCTGGGAGCCCTCTTCAGTTCCAAGTACATCCAGACACGAAGTACATTAAAACGAAAGAAAAACCCTAACCCACACTATATGGAGGCTGAGGTAGGACCAGGTGCGGAGCCACAAAAACAACTCTTCTTCACTGCTACTGGGAGGATAGACTTGTGCTGTAGAGAGGGAGATTTAGGATACACATTAGGAAACACTTCCTACCTGTAAGAAAAACTGGGCAACGGAACAAGCGCCTCAGAAAAGTGGTGAGATGTCCTTCGCTAGAGGGTTGGGTTTTGTTTAAAAATAAATGGAGGCTGAATAAATGCCCGTTATGAATGGATTCGGTTTAGTGGCCCTTGCCTTGCCCCAGTGCAGGAAGTTGGACTAGAACAGGGGGTGGGGAATCTCAGGCCAGGCCCAGGCCAAATGCAGCCCGTTTTTGCAGATAGTTTTTATTTGGCCCTTCCCCCAGTTCCTGGATAACGGCCCCGTGGAGGCAGATGTAACGGAGCGTACAGTACATTATGTATTGTAGTGTTCTCTTCATACAGATCTAAGAGACTCTTATTCAGCCTCTTTTATCTAGCCAGCATGAGAGTCAGACTGATCTGACTTCAACGCTGGCTGTTTTTAAACGGACTGCTGCTGGGGCAGGGGGTGCGGTCTGTATGTGGCTGGTGTAATGCCGCTGCACGGTCCATGCGTAAGGGGAGGGCACAGATGGGTGTACGTGCACCTCCATGCACGAAGCAACTCGCCTTTTTGCTGATTACTCTGTGAGTGGGGAGGTGGGGAGCACGCACCCACGCACCTCCAAATTCAAACGGGATGCTCCCACATGTCCCATGGGTGGACATGAGTTAGACCAGTGCCTCCCCACCCACCATACATGTCGCAGGGCAACATAGCGTGCCAATGGAGCCCTGAAACATGCATAATGGGTGGTAAGGCACTTGTCTAAAAACACCCATTAAGATTCATACATCAGGAAACTTGCACTTTTTGTGTATAGAACTGAACAGATCAGAGGGAAGATGCCAATGGTTGAGAGTTCATCTCGACTACTATGGACTATTTGGGACTTACTTGCATTCATTTATTGTGTTATCTCGTTTTAATTGTATTTATTTATTGCTTCTTTTACATACATGGTTTTATATTTTGTACTTCTGATTTTATATTTGATGGTGGCGTTGGCGAAGGCCTGCACCAGTAAAATAAAGTTACGTTAAATGTGGAAGACCTGGCCTCTGGATCCCGCTCCTACCTCTAGACATTGAAGACTGAGCTCAGGGGAAGGAAGCAGAGATGAAGACATGCCCACAAGGAGAGGGGAAAGATCCATGACTTTCTGAGTACATCCCTTAAACACTCCCACCCCTACCTTCTATGTGGCCCTTGGAGCATGTACTAATTTTTCAAAAGTGGCCCTTGGGAGGAGAAAGGTTCCCCATCCCTGGACCAGAGGATGACAGCAAAGGTCCCTTCCAGCCCTAGAATCCTATAAAGCCTTGACGTGGCAACATTAAATACAATGAGACTTTCAAGTGATTTCAGTATTTATTTTTATTCTGTACAAGCAGAGCTGTGCTGACCTCATATGCAACATCTCCCTTCAATACAATTCTAGGGGCACTTTTAAAAAAAAAAAAAAAATACAAACAAGAACATTTTAAAAAGAGAGCAGCCATCAGCAGGAACAAGGATAGCAGAGCTACAATCGGATTGCTAGTTTGATTTAAAACCATGGATATTTTAAAAAGCACAAATTAAAATCTGTCAAGGACATGAAGAGGGGTGGGGAGGGAGAGAAACAGAATAAGCTTTAAGCACTAAAGTCCTAAGGGCAAAACCTGGCTTCCAAACATTGCAAGACACAAAGTGTACAGCAAGGAACACTTCAACATCTGGAATGCGCAGAGCACAGGCCCAGTTCAATGAGTTCCAGAAAGAACAGAAAGACCAAAGCCAAGACCCTGCAAATTAGTCACAGGCTTAACTTTACTCATGAGAGAAATCCCACATTTATCCTGGGATAAACATTTATCCTGGGATAATTGCTTTAATCCCGGGATGGCATGTCCATCTGAATGCCGTCAACAGTGATTATTAACCTGGGATAACAAAAATATCAGGATGTTATAAAACCCAATTCGCTGGGGTTTTTAACACCGGATTATTAAACTATCCTGGGATAATGTCCGTCTGAATGACTATCCCGAGATAGTCACTATCCCGGTGATTAGTGCCAGAGTCCAACGGCAAGACCTGACAGTCTCTCTAGGCATTTTCTGCCTCTATGGTATCTAGGAGCACATGACTGCGGGGCAATTGTATTACCACCGCTATCGTTCCTCAATGCATTGCAGAGCACCAAGTTTAAATACCTGCAGAACAAAGGGATAAGTTTCTATTTTCTTCAACTCGGAAATCAGAAAAATGAAGAAAACCAGATTTTCTTCAATCCCAGAAATCAGTTCGCGGAGCACGGACAAAAAGCACCATGGGATTGATATTCATCCCAGAGACTCTAATCACTGGGATAAAATCAATGTGTTGTTCACATGGCAATCCTGAAATAAAGTTACCCAGGGATAGAAATGTCCATCTAAAAAGGTACCACTTTGTTATCCTGAGATGATAATCACCGGAGATTATTCTAATTACCCCGGGATAGTTTGTCAGTCTGAAAATGCCCTTAATCATGCCCCTTTCGGCATTATGGCAGGACATCATCATGCCTGTAAAGGGGCATGATCACATCAGAAAGAGTCTCCATGCCCACCCACCCCCCAATAATTCTGCTGGAGCCCTTCAGAAGTAAACATTTAAATGCATACAGAAGCGTTTGCATGCAGGATCATGCTGCAATTTTGAAAGGGTAGAGAACTCATCCCCTATTCCTTTCTAAGCTGCCAATGGGTTCAGGATAGTCTCAGCTGCTTCTCTTCTGCCAGCAAGTTCATCGCACCCCAAGACTCAAATCAAAATAGTTTGGCTTGTCCCCCCCACCACTCCCTTCTTCTCATCCAGTAATTCAGGCCAGAGAGACGCAATCGTGGGCAGTGGATTTGGCATGGCATTAAAAGCAGATTTATTCTGTGCCACTGAACCTGGCTAGCTGCTAGTGAGGAAGGACTGGCACAGCTACAGAGAACTGCCCACAGATTCCCATGCCAAATAAACCAAAAAGAAAAACAAACCCAATATATTAATTCATTATTATTATTATGTTTACATTCTCACAGTAGAGATAAGCAAGGAGATCAACAGCTTGCACCGGCCAGGGCTGGCTTGTTAAGAGTAGGAGAGTTGCTCTAGCTTCTAAGGAGACCAGGGTTGGGTGGCCTTCTCCACCTTAGTTGGAAGGGGACCCGTTCACCAGGGCTCTTGCATTCCTCAGGTCAGTTTGTGTAACTTGCTGGGAAGGATTCCCCCACCCATCAGTGCCTTTTGCTTGATGGCTAGCGATTGAAACGCAAAGGCAATTTTCTCCCATTGCATGAAGGTGCTTGTGGCTGCTCATAGGTAGGAGACAGGAGAGCCATGGCTGAGCGGGGCAGTTTACGAGCAGCACGTACAGTCTAGGACGGGCAGAGGCCAACCCCTGCAGCGTACACCAGGAGCGCATCTTCAGGAACCTTCCACGCGACACGATGAAGCGGGGAATAAGCTTCAATCCTCCAACCTGGGGATGCTCCATGCCTCCCTGCCCCTCTCGGCCTGCAAGAGCTCCCTGCTTCTCCAGGCAGATCTCCAGTCTGGTCCCATCTACTCCGCTTCACCCAAGGTGCTAGTTACTCATGTCGAGTTAAGAGCAGGGGGCGGGAAACCTCAGACCCAGGGGCCAAATGCTTACATGGTCCCTTTCAAGTTCCTGAATCTGGGCCCCTGGATCCAGATCCTACCTCCAGCCACTGAAAAACTGAGCTCAGGGTAGGGAGCAAAGATGAGGACAAGCACTCAAGGACAGGGGACAGATCTATGGCACAGATCCATGGTCTGGACCCTCCTTTTCTTGAGCGCACCCCTTAGGTATCCCAGCTTGCATGTAACTCTCTGGCGCTTGTACTAATTGTCCAAGTGGCCCCCAGAATGGAGAACATTCTCCACCCAAGCTAGATGATCTCTGGCTCACGTCAAGGAAAGCAGAACTTAGGATGGGAAGGAATTATCCAGAAGACAGGAGGCTGTGGGGTTAAAGCTGGGAAGGCACTTGGCTACCTATGCTCCATGGTGACTGCCACCGGCATTCAGTAGTCGGCATGGCCAGACGATACTCACCCCTAGGAGATCCAGCATTCAAGTTATTATGGCTCAATCGCCACCCCCTGCTAGAAAGGAGATGGCCTCATTTCCTTCCATGATTTCTCACCAGAAAAGAACACCTGGTTTTTGGGTGGGGTGGGTGGGTTGGTTTCACACTATATTTGTGCTACCGATCCGCTAACAGATCACACTGGCTACGGGATACAGCAAAGAGGAGGCTACCGGAGGGGGGGGGGGGGCAGGAGAGAGGTCCCTGGGCTTCCCTTGTCATTCCTCTTCTAAGGCAGATTAGTTTCTTATCGCTAAGACTGTCCAACGTAAAAGCAACGCAACAGGCGGCCCTGGATAGAGGGCAGTAGAGTCACATAGCGCTGACTGGGTCCGTGCTCTTGGCTTTCAGGGGAGGCTGGCGATATCTCTCTCTGGAGGGGGGCCCAAGCGCTTGGGGCTGTTTTCATGAGCTTTTCCTTCAAACATCATGACTCTGGGGTAGGAAAAAAGTGATAATTCAGGAGTATGAATAAGCCCAGCTTATTTGAACTTGTTTCCATCATCAAAATATGCGTTGTTGGCTGGAAAATATTGCTGCGCTCCCAGCAAGAGAGGGGAAAGGTTGGAACACAAGATGGGGAGTCCAGACCCAGCACTGCCACCACATTTGCCAAGACATCTTGGGCAGTTGGCTCATTTTTCAATGCCTCGGATTCCCCATCTGTATAAATAGGGCTAGGGGAATTTCAGACGTGCCGGGCTTTCAGTCCGCCACGCTGAACCCTGGACCCCGCGGGATCCGTCTCGGATCTCGGTCCGTGATCAGACCAGCCGTCCATCAGACGTGCCGGCCTGATCGCAGAGGGGAATCGGGGATGGGGCGGGGCTGCGCGACGTTCCTCCATCCACCCGCCCATGGGGAGAGGGGCAGGCGCAGCAGCCAATCAGGCCGCTGCACTCGATCCTGTACCGCGATCGGAACCGCGATCTGGAACGGGGCGAGGTAACAGACGTTGCCTTTGCCCCGTTCCTGATCGTGGTTCACCTAACCACGATTCTGGAGATGAGGCCGGCCTCACCTCCAGAATCGTGGTTAGCTTTGAACCCCGCCAGGAATTCACCATGGTGAACAGCTGGCGGGGCTCAAACAGACGTTCACACGATCACAGCCACCACCCTGAATCCACTGTGATTCAGCGTGGCTGACTGTGAACTCGTAACGTCTGAAATTACCCCATAGTGTCACTGTCTCCTACTTGAGAGTGCTGTGAGGATTACTAATGGGAAGTGCTTGGATCCCAGGTACTAGGTACGTGCAGAGAAATGCTGTGTGCTGCTAGGCTTATAATCTCTCCCAGGCTTTTAGTCAGAGGGAGCGGCGAAGAGGCCAAGGGGCCTTCACCCCCGTTCCTGAGGTACAGAACATGACATCATGACACTCCATGGGACAGAGCCACGGTTGCAAGGGGGTAAGAAAGCTCAATGGCTCAATCCCTTTCTGATGTGGTTATCCCCCTGAAGCTCCAATTTCTCCAACTAATGGTGGGTGCCCTTGTCTCTGGGTGAAATCGAAGGACCCTTTTCCAATTCCATTGGGGCAGCTGTTTGGTTCAAGTTCTGACTGGACTAAAAGGGGGGAGGGGGGGAGTTGCCTTTTGCATGTGCACAAAATGGTGGCAGCTGTCCAACAAAGATGGCAGCTGCCATGTTCCATGAAAAAGATGGAACCAGCCCTTGTGAAATCCAGAGAAGCTGCAAACTTATAGGCTAGTATTATGATGCTGCAATGGGCAAAAGCTTGGGAATCCCACCTTCCCTTAGTAGCAATACAGGGTGTTTCCCACCCGGCTGTATAGGGCAGGAAAGCCCTCTGGATAACAATGCACCCAGAGACAGAGGGAACCAAGCCTAACCCAGTCATTCCTACAAGGATGAACACAGAAGCAGTGGGCACAGCAAGTGCTCCTGAGCCTGCACAAACAGTTTAGAGGTTTGGGCCTGTCCTGACACAGCCAGGCTTGGAATGGGCTCAGATCTGAATTCTGAGCCTGTGCAGGGCTCTATTTCCTGCCCCTGTTCTAAACAGTGAATAAATTACGCTTTCCCCTCCACTACTGCTCTACCACAAACATACCAGTAGAGGGCAGTATTTCCTAACCAGCTACAAAACTCATCTACATATCCTTTATGTGGGGAACCTCAAGCCCAGGGGCCAAATGCCGCCCATGGCACGTTTGTGTGTGGCCCTTTTCCAATTCCTTGATCTGGATCCACTTCTACCCCCAAGCACTGAAAAACTGAGCTCAGGCAAAAGAGAGCAGAGGGGAGGGCATGCACACAAGGAGAGGGGACAGAGCTATGGAAGAGTTCCATGATCATTCTGGACCCTTCTCTTCCTGAGTGCACCCCTTAAGCACTCCCACCCCCAAATTCTATGCAGCCCTCGGAGCATGTACTAATGATCGAAGTGGCCTCTAGGAAGGAAATGTCTCCCCACTCAACTCTCTCTCTCCACCCCCTCTTCTGTCCAAGCTCGCCTCATCAACTGTCTCTCTGATTATCTCCGCCTGGATGTCCCAACGTCAGCTCAAGCTCAACATGGCTAAAACTGAACTCCTTATCTTTCCTCCCTACCCTTCCTCTCCCTCTTCCCTGTCCATTCTTATTGATGGGGTCACCATCCGCCCCGTTCCCCAAGCCCATGGCTTGGGCTTCGTCTTCGATACTCACCTTTCCTTTAAACCTTACATCGACTCTGTTGCCAA
>QEPC01005805.1:295530-365136 GCA_003113815.1 Sphenodon punctatus
GCAACCAAGCCAAGCACGTGCACCTGAGACTTCGCATCCGCTTGAATGTTATTTATCCCTTGTCTCCCACTTCTGTGTCTATTAGATTGTAAGCCGTAGGCAGGGACCGCGTTTCTCTTATTGTTCTGTAAAGCGCCAGGTACACAGCTGGCGCTACACAAATGCTTATAATAATAATAATAATACCTTAGTTCCCAGCCATGACCGCAAGGGATCTGCATGTGCAATGCAAGTGAAGTGCCCACCTTTGAAGCGCACTAAGAACATGCCAAATGCTCTTAGCACAGTGCATTGATACATACGCGCTAAAAGGCAGCGTCTAGGTTTTAGGTTTGCAGAAAGTCATCTCTGTAAATGGGACGGACAGCCCAAGCATTGGCAAGCCGACAATGGTGTGGCAGGCAAGCAGGAAAAGCAATCGCCGGAAAAGGAATCCAGGATACCTTTTCTAATCATCACCCCTTTATGAATGGGCCTCATGGATCATTTAGTGCAACCCCCTGCTCCAAGGCAGGATCCCTCACAGGCAGCAGCAGGATGAGACCGGCAGGGGCTGCGCCAGCCCTAGTCCATTTGTTTCAATGGGGCGAATGCCAGCGCAGTAGCTGCAGGATCACACTGGTTGTGGGCAATGGGCAGCTGCCAGCCATCGCCCCAGCTCAGCAGCTTTTGTTGCAATGGGGACTCTGCGGTGAGGATGGGAGCAGAAATTTAAACTCGGCCCCAAGGCCAGGGGATGCTTGGTTGTTGGGGGAGGGGAATCTGAACACACGCTGGGCCTATCTTGCTTTGGTAGAGGAATCCAATGGCTCAGGAAAAGCCTAGAGTCTGATTGCAGAGGATTTTTTAGCACCAAATCAGCCTCGGACTCCCCACAGCCAGGGCAAGAGAGGACGCTGGGCAGGGTGGGCTAGTGGCCCAGCGAGTTCTCACGCACATGATTGCGTGGCGACTCTTTCTTATGTGTTTTCAGATCGAACGGATCACTCTTTGGAAGGCAGGAAGGAATTCCCACCTCCAACCCTCCCGTAGATGGTCTCGCGTCCCCGAGATTTGTATGCCTTGCCCTGTAGCCTGGTGTGTGGTTTGCATGAATCCTACAGGTCTCTCGAACTCAGTTCATTCCCTTCTATCGCAGGAGCCTCCAGCTTTGGGGAGCATGTAGCACACTAGAATTTAATGTCCAAGGGCTTTTCCCTAAATTAAGGTAGTGTTTGTTTGGGGGTGCCTTCATGATTGGATTTTGGTAGCCTGTTGTCATGCACGGGGGCCAGACTGGATGATCTAGGGTAGAGGTGGGGAACCACCAGCCCATGGGTGTTTTTTATTTGGCCTCTTTCCAAATCCTGAATCCGGCCTGTGGATCCAGTCCCCGCTACCCTCAAGCTCTGAAAGAGAGAGCTCAAGGGAAGGAAGTGGAGAGGAGAGCCTGCACACAAGGATAGGGGAAGAGATCAATGGCACAGATCTATGATCTGGAACTAGGGGTGCACTCAGGATGGACCTCTGCCTTCCTCCATCCTGAGTGCACCCCTTAAGCACCTCCCCCCCGACTCCTATGTAGCCCACAGAGCTTGCACTAAATTTCCAAGGTTCCCTACCCCTGGATTTGGGGGTCTCTTCTGACCTTGGATTCATGGAATAAATCCATCCCCAGGAAAGAAGCAGCCCTCAGGAACAACCTTCCCCAGCTTGCAGACAATACGGCCTGGGTCCGCCTCACTCCCCAGGGTTCTGGACCAACCCGTAGCCTAGGCTTCATCTTTGACTCACCCCTTTCTTTTAAACCCTACATTGACTCTGTTGCTAAATCCTGTCGCTTCTCCCTCCATAACATTGCTAAGATTCGCCCTTTTCTCTCTGTCTCGTCTGCCAAAACTCTTGTTCATGCTCTGGTCATCTCTCGCCTCGATTACTGTAACCTCCTTCTCACTGGCCTTCCCCGGTCTCACCTTTCTCCCCTCATCTCTGTCCAAAACTCTGCTGCCAGGGTCATCTACCTCGCCAGTCGCTTCGACCATGTGCAGCCCCTCCTCTCTTCGCTTCACTGGCTTCCCCTTCCTGAACGAATCCTGCACAAGCTCCTAGTCTTCACCTATAAAGCTCTTCACAACCTTGCTCCCCCCTACCTCTCTGCACTTATCGCCCTCCATACTCCAGCCCGTGCACTTCGCTCCTCCTCTGTCCCTTCTCTCACCCTTCCACGCCTTCCCTGCTCCCCTAAGCGCCTTCGTCCCTTCTCACTTGCTGCCCCCCATGCCTGGAACTCCCTCCCTGTCCACATCCGCCTTGCCCCCTCCCTTCATACCTTCAAATCTCTCCTTAAAACTCACCTCTTTCGCTCTGCTCTGTCTGACTCTTTATCCTGCTGAGCCACTATTCCTATACCTACGATCGGTTTACCCTTATCCTTGCAACATGGACCTGCCTGCTGTCATTCTCATCGTAACCAAGCCAAGTACGTGCACTTGAGACCTCGCATCTTCATGAATGTTAGACCCCTTGTCTCTCCCTCTGTTCCCCTTCCTAAGTCTCTCCCCCAGCTCCTGTCTCTCAGATTGTAAGCCCTAGGGGCAGGGACCGTGTCTATTTTATTACTTTGTAAAGTGCCAGGTACACTGCTGGCGCTATATCAATGTTTGTTAATAATAATAATAATAACCCCTGTAGTTGGCTTGGGATGGCCTCCTTCAGGTCCCCCGTGTGCAGCGGGGGGGCACTGTTCTCGGTGGCAGCACCGAGGCTGTGGAACACCCTGCCATTTGAGGCCCGTTTGTCCCCAGATCACCCCTTCTTCAGACGCCGTTGTAAGTCCTGGTTGTTTCGCCAGGTCTTTTGGCGGGGAAGACAGGTAGTGGGTGGGGGTTTTATGGACTCTTAACCCGTATGATTTTATACTGACATTTATTTTTATCTTGTTATTTATTGAAATTTTATTGTACTTATTGTTATTTTTCTTATTGTGAGCCACCCAGAGCGCCAGGGGCAGGAGGGGGCAGGATTAAAAATAGCTGTATAAACAAATAAATAAATAAATAAATTCTATCTACAAAGGAGAAGCACCACAGCAGGTCTGGTCACTAACCCAGGAATGGAACAGGAAAGATTTCCTGCAACCGCACCATGGAACATGCAGCCGCCTGGAGTCACGAGGTTTGCAGCAGAGGAGAAACAAGGATCTCTCTGCCGTCTTCTGCAGAAACCCAGCTGCGCTGGTTGTATCACCCAGAGGCTGTGCAGGCAAGAAGCATGAACAAGGCAGAAACCCATCTATTCATCATGGTCAAAGGAGGAAAAAAGCCATGTAGTAGTCTCACTCCTGGTGACGACAGCCACCAGAGAGGCTTCTGGGGAGAGAAGGAGCCAGCAGGGCTGCCCCACCGCAAGTGAGCAGCCAAGCCGGTGCCCATCCGTTATAGCAGGGCTTTCAAAGGCCTGGCAGGAGGGCACCAAAGGCCGTGGGAGGCTCCTACTGCAGCAGAAGCGCCTCCTTCAACAAGCCGCTCTGAACGTGCTTGCCTCTCCTGGCCGTGCAAACGCAATCCCTGCCACCCTCCCAAATGCTTGAGGAAAGCAAGCAAGGAAATGCTGGCACCAGCCAGGATGGGAAGGGGATTTGGAGGCTGAAAGGAGCCAACCTTTTGTTGGATTTCCAGCCGCAAGACAGCAAGTGTGAAAGCCATTCAGGAGAGAAAATAAAAGGGGCGTTTCTCTTTCCCCATCGAGCTATGAGAGCTGGGCAGAGGAAAGTAGCCATCGGGCTAAGCGTTCATTCACAAAAGGGGTCGTAAGTAAGAGTGTAGCAACACAGACAGGCAGTGCAGCTGCAGCACCCGGGGGGGGGGGGGAAAGGGGGCCACATTCCCTCTAAATTAGCTATACCTCTGGGGTAACTACTTCACTAGCCTTTTCCCCCCAGAAAGCCCAGGGGTAAAGCTGAATGCAAGCACAAGCGGGAGAGAAACAATCTGAGCTGAGGGGCACCTAATTGCGTGCCAGGTCTGAAACCAGCCTCATGCACAAAGAATGTGCCACGCACCATCAGCTGGTGCTTTGGGGAACGCCGCACAAGCTCAACCAGTTGAGCAGCAGAGCACCCCAGAATCCGTGCTTCGGGAGGGACGACAATCAAGTCCAAAACTAAGCGCCTTGCAAGTTGGCAGCCTCCACAGACACAGTGGGCGTGATCAGATAGGATGCTAGCTACTGGCGTTGGCTTTAAACACACGCTGGGTCAGTGTGTCTGTTTGTGCATACAACGCCTCCCACCCCTTAGAGTGGGATCCGAAAAATCATGGCCCCAGACAACACGCATTTGCCGGTAGCCCATAGAGGAGAGTCCAGATCATGGATCTGTACAATCTCTCCCCGTCCTTCAGTGCAGGCCCTCATCTCTGCTCTCTTACTCTGCGATCACTCTTTCAGTGCTTAGGAATTGGAACTGGACGCAGAGGCTAGATCCAGGAACTGAAAAGGGGCCAAATAAAAGCCAGCCCTAGGCTGCATTTGGCCCCTAGGTCGGAGATTCCCTACCCCCCTGCCCTACAGCCGCCTGCTCCACATTCTATTCCCAGCACCCAAGCCATAGTAGGGCTCATCTCTTCACCCTCCTGCCACGTTGGGAGCCCCCAGAGCGCGCTGGGCTTCAAGCCCAACCATCTCCCTCCCCGGATGCTCACAGCTTGAGAACGGCAGAGCGTTTGCCAAGCATGACGTTGACGAAGTCCTGGTAAGAGATGGTATCGCTGACCCCGCCGGTCACTTCCGAGATCATCTTCTTCAGCTCTAGGTGGGTTTTAGGGGCCCCCAGCTTCTCCATCATCCTCTTTACCGACATAAGATCTGCAAGGGGAGCAGTAAGTGGATCAGCACTGGGGGAGGAACAGCTGGATCCAGCTAGCGACCCTAGTGGAGGAGGGTGTGTGTCATGGGAATGATGGGGTGACAGGGAGGTTTCTGACATAACATACAAGTAATATATGATCTGCAGTGGGTCAACAATATGACTAAAAGCAACTTGCACCCCCATTCCATGCTAAGTTCTTACAGGATCGGGACTGGTACACTGCTCGCCCACGGCTCAAAGGACATCACAGCTTGATGTCCTTCATCATGTGTCTTGATTGACAGTGCTTAAATCAATACATGTTGCCCCAAAGACCATAGAGAACGTGTCTTCTTAGACCACCCTGTCTCACAGTCCCGAGTCTCCCTACCTTGCCATCCCAGTCAGGATAAGCACCTTGGCTAGCTCCACCCCGGCTGCTGAGCAATGGCATGGCTATTGGAGGCAGCCAACACTCTTAAAGGGACAGCCACTCCAGGTGCTCAGTGGGGTTTCATCCCCACCAGGACTTACCCAGACCCTAATATAATCCAGCAGCTTCTTAAGACCCTACGTCACAAGGTCTCTGTTCTCTGCCATTGGTTCCTGAGAAAGAAATGCTGCCTTCATGGATCCATCCCCCCCTCCCACTCCCAAGTGTTCCTTCTCTCTTTCTCCTTTTTCAAACTCCCTCCTTTCTCACGGGTCTTCCTCACATTTCTCTTCTCTGGGGTTTTATCATACCTCCTCTGTCTCTTCTTCAGGCCCTCCTCCCTGTTCCCATCTCTCAGCAGAACCACAGCTTTGTATTCAGAGCTGTGCACTTGGATGATCCTGAAACCTCAAGGTCTTGGCGTGATTTGAGGCAGCGGCCATCTTGTAAGCCCACTCAAATAAGGGAAGGGGGTGGCTGTGAGGAGGGAGCGGGTCTAGTTGGTGCAGTCACTGGCTGGCTTCCCCCTGTGGGGGCTGATCCTTGTTCTAGTAGCTGTTCCAATTCATACCTCCCAAGGGAGCCCCCCCAAAAGCCAGGCTTGCTGACAGACCCCAAACCACAGAGTACCAATCCAAATTTCTCCAAAGCATTTGGGCTCTGGGGTTTGCTTTGGACCCATTTCTATTCCTAACTTCTCAGAAGCTCTGTCTCTTCACACTCCTGGTTTTTTGCACTTCCCGCCAGCTCCACGCAAACTACCCTTGTGTCGATCTAAGCTTCCTCTGTGGGCCAGAGAAAGCAACCTTGCTCCTAGCCCTTCTGCTCATTTCTAGGAGCCTGCTGGCTGCCGCTCATTGTTTCACGTTAGAACAATCTGGAGGAAATTACCTCAGACTCTGGTTGTGAGGGCGAGGCCTAGTGCCAGCTCGGACAAGCCTGCTCCTGTCTCACTTCATTCTTCGGTGTTGTTTCCCCCCCTCCCCGTCAATTATCCAGCATTATTAACTTTGGCAGCTGCTTGCTAACTAGGGAGGAGAGGCATGGCTTTATAAAGAGGGGGGCTAACATAAGAAGTGCAATTTTGGGTCCATGATCCATCCAGCCCAGCATCCTGTCTCCAGCACTGCAGGCTTCAGGGGAAGAAGAGTACACAAGCATGGCGTCTACGACATGATTCATTTCCTATCAGATCACACGCTCAGCTTCTGGCTGTCATAGATTTGGGAACACCTTGAGCCTGAGGTTGCAGTCGCCACCCATCCCACCGAATAACCACTGCTGCTCTTTGCCCACAGGAATTCGTTTAATCTTTTTTGAACTCAGTGATGCTGTTGGCTTTTCTGCAACATCCCACAGCAATGAGTTCCAGAGGTCAGTCAAGCATGTGACATGGGATGTCTAGGACAGCAATTCTCAACTTTCCACAACGCTTTGACGGGAGTTTAGAGACTTTCAAGCTAGTCCTTACATTATAGAGGCGCAATCACACCTCTATTAGTTAAGGCGAGAAGGCATTTCCATTCAATCCCCACCTATCTTTAACATGGGAGTTTTGAGTCAAGTCACTTCCGGGGTTGCAACGAAAACCTTTTGCAGGTGATTATTCTTTAGTTAGGGATCTTAACAAAAAGAAAATATTATAAACAGTTAAAGTTTCTGCACTTGACCCATAGCCACTTGCAATGGGAATTAAATACATCTGCATGTGGTGATGGAAAATGAACCAGAGCAACAGGATTCATTGGGGGCCTGATCCGGAGGACCCCTATGGGAACCCTGACAGAATATCAAGCATGAAACCCAGTTCGGGAGTAGCCTACAAGCTTCCCATCAGCAACCAGGGACTGAGGTCGAGAAGAAGCTCCAAGCTTAGCTGCTTTGCTCTGACAAAGATTTACGCTGCCGGATGCACCGTCCCTAAGGAGGACTCTCCCTCTGGCCCAGTGACAGAGATCCCACATAGAGGTACTCACCAATCTCGCCTTGATTGTTCAGGTCGAACTCCATGTACTTCTCTAGAAGACAGACACACACGCACAAAAGGGAATTCGTAAACGGCAGCTCAGACACAAAGCAGCAAAGTTCTGCTGGGCCCAAGGACCCGAGGTAAAATAATTGTATTTTCACAAGGTGGCCAAACTGACATGGGACCCACACGCAGCTGCCGGGCAATTCAAGTGAGGCTCTCGGCCAGGTCAAGTTCTTGGTCCGATCCTACGTCTTGCATCATTGCACCCAAGTCTCAGCAGCTGAATCTCAGCTGCTTCTCAACACCTCAGTAGCCAGGACTGTAGAGCGCTAGCCCTGCCACCCAATTACAAAGCAGGAAGGGGGGGGGGGTGTCTAGTAGCTCTTGGCCATGCAGAGATTTTCACAGACTCAGAGTTAGAAGGGATCTTGAGGGTCATCTAGTCCAAACCCCTGCTTGGATACAGGATGGCTACAGCTAAAACATCCCCAACAGGTGGCGGCCCGGCCTGCTTTTGAAAGCCTCCAGTGACAGAGATCCTAGGACCTTCCTAGGCAACTTCTTCCACTGCCGCACAGCTCTTAGTGTTGGTTTCTCCTGACATTGAACAGATCTACTTTCCTGTAATTTGAGCCCATTGTTTTTAGTGCTGCCCTCTGTAGCGATGCAGAACACATGGCAACCCTGTAGCTATTTGAAGACTGCTATCATGCCTTCCCTTAATCTTCACTTTGCCAGGCTAAACATACCCAGTTCCTTCAAACACTCCTCACGATTTGGTACAGTGCTCTTGGGGTTAGGAATTTTGGCCACCCCTGGCATACAGCCTAGTGCCCTTTTCTTCCAAAAGGCTCTACCACCAAAACACCACAAGATTGTAGGCAGGGCATGACCAGCCCCATAACATAAAACACACTGGGTAGATTTTAAATTAGTTCTCCACTAAGTTTACTTGTTTTTAGTCTGGTTTACTACAGAATTATTTAAACAGGAGAGTTAGAAGGGACCTCATGGATCAACTAATCCTTATAGAAAAACAGCTGATGCACTCTGTGTGCATGTCTCCCCTTAGGAAACTTTGATCCTGCAGGCCAATTTCTGCCAACTTTGCTAGAGGGGCAGAAGGTCCAAAGCTAAGGCAGGCCTCCAAAATTTCATACAAGTGGCACCTGACAGGGAAACAGGGCCCCTTCGTAGGAAGCCAGGCTATGTTAGTTCAGGTGCTTGAGGCACAGAACTAATAAATGAAGAGGGGGAGGTTCCGAGTGCTGTATCCTTTATGAGTACGAACATGCTCCCCCATTCATCCATCATGTCCTTAGTGTGCGACACAAGGGAGACCCCAGTGGGCAGTTCTGCAATTGAACCCAAATCTCAGGTCCCATAAAAGGCCTTGCAAATTCCAGAAGGCATTTAGATTGACCAACAATCCAATTAGGCTAAACGCCAGTGCCTAGGTGGCAATTAGTAACCAAGCCCCATTCACAGACCTGACAGGGCCTCCTTCCCCTCGGGCCGGGACGCAAGGGGTTCATTAGAGCTAGCGGGAGCTGTGTGCATGCCATGTGCTCTGGGGAAATGGTAACACACACCCCACCCCTTGTTAACAACCGCACCAGCAACGTGAACTATACTAGATAATGCAGCATCTCCTGAGTCAGAACCCCGTCTGGGCCAATCATCTAGTTTGGGGTCCTTCAAAGTCTGGCTTGATTGGTTGGTGGCTAAGCTCATTTCCATAAGACTAGTTTGGTACAACAGAAGTCCTTTGGACAAAAAACTCCCTTTGATCCAGCCTCAAGATGCCAACTAACTAGTCTGTGGCTGATTAAGCACCTAGGAATTATTTCAGCACTAAGGCACAACGGACAGCATGCAGGGATGGGCTGGACCGACCAAGCAAGGAGAACTGAGTCCTCCAACATATCCAGACAGCTTGGGGGAGTGGGAACAATGCAGAGGGTGAGATGGCTTAGTGCAGAGAGAATTGGGAGTTTCCACGCAAAACCCACTGTTCAGTGTTCTTGGTGGCTACGTATCTAACGAACCACCTCCTCCCTTAATGTCCTCACGAAGCCTCTAACATCAGCCAGGGGCGTCTCCTGCAAGTTCCATCAATGCACCCCTGCCATACAGCAGTGGTGCGAAGAGCAGCATTCTCGGCGGCTGCTCCACACCTGTGGAACTCCCCTCCCCAGGAAGTTTGCCAAAGCCCAAGCATTTTCTGGAGGCAACAGAAGACCTAATGATTTGGCCTGGCATTTAACAGGGATGGTTAGGATTTGGGGTGTAATTTTAGGGGTACTATGTGCATATATATATTATTTTATGGGTTTTATCGTTGTATATATGTTTTTGATGTTAGCTGTCCTGAGCCTTCAGGGAAGGGGTGTAAAATATTGTACCAAATTGGCTATTGGATCACTCCTTAATTGTCTTCTGAAGAATGTCAGAGAAAGACATTGAGCTAGATCAACTGTTGCTCTGACCCCAATAGGGCCAGTCTTATGTGACTCTCAGTCCTCTAGAGGATAGAATCAGAATAAGTTACAGAGAGTGTCTGTTAGCAGAGCCCATGTTTGCATGAACAGTTCTAAACTGAAGTAACTGCTGCGATGTAGGTAGATCTACTGAAGTAACTACTCTGCTTCGGTAGCATTCACACTGCAGCTCGCTCACCTCTGCCATTACTGGGAACCTCTGTTCGGAACCCACTTTCCCTCTCCTGGACTTGCTGCCCTTGCTCCAGACCGGGGGTGAGGAATCTCAGGTCCAGGGTCCAAATGCGAGTCACGGCTAGTTTTTATGCAGCTCCCCTTTCAATGTCTGGATCTGGCCCTTGGATCCCGTTTCTACCCCCAAGCACTGAAAGATAAGTGCTCAGGGAAAGGAGCAAAGAGAGGGGGGCATTCACTCAGGGACAGGGGATAGATCCATCCTCTGGACCGTCCCCTTCCTGAGTGCAGCCCTTAAGCATCCCCACCCCAACTTCTAGGAGCCTGTACTAATTTTCAAAGTGGCCCCCAGATGGTCCTCTCCCCCTGCTCTAGACTCTTGGGTTCCTTCCTTTGACCAGTGTCCCGTCCTCTGTTTGCACCGCTGCAGATCCTGTGCCTGATCCAGACCGGCTTCTGCACATCCCTGCAGAACTCAGGATCCCGAGAGTTGGCAGGCTGTGGTCTGCTCCTGCAATAACGTATCCACAGCATCCTGCCACAGGAGTCTTCATTTTAAGATTGGTCATGCTGGCCACCGACGCATCCCTCTCCAGACGCTGTTTCTATTCCTTCCACTTACCAGTTAATTGCTCCAGGGTTGTGTCCTAGTTCATGCAACAGCAGGTACATGGCTGCCTCCAATTCCCACTGGAGCTCACGGCAAGAGGCCCAAAGGAGGCTAGGGATGGGATGCCAGAGCTACTGCTTTGGCATAGCAGCAGAGTGCTAGGATGGAAGTGAGTTTTCTCTTTGATTAACACCCTGTCGAAGGCAGCCATTCAGTCCTTAGTGCTGCAACAGATGGGCCTCAAGGGGGATAACTTGCCAGCGGCACGCAGACTTGCGGATCAGGGATACACAAAAAGTAAATGAGCTCGACTACAGCAGCAATGCCAAGTGCAAAGGGGAGGCTAGAATGGGAACAGGTAGTGCCGCTGCACTCAGGTCCATGAGCCGGGGTGGGGCATGCTTCCTGGTCCAGCTGTGGGGGGTGTGTGTTGAAAAGGCATTCTATATTACGCCCCAGGGCCCATTCTAAACTAGGTACGCCCCTGGCAGAGCCACTGCTTCTATGCTCAATTCGCTGGTCCGTCCTGTAGCACGAGGCCCAGCCAGCCTTGTGTTTGATGCTGGAACCTGCCCCTCACCCATCCTGGATGCTCCCTGTCTATACATCGCACGCACAATGTATATATTTTCTCTCCCCCTTTCGCTGCAGTCTGAGAGACCCGGCAGAGAACAGAGCAGGCTTTATCTCCCACGCTCCCAGCCCGAGCCTACCCATTTGGGCTTCCCTTTCATCCCGGGGTGCTGTAATTCAAGGAGGTGAAATCCTGCCCCGCTTGCACAAACGACAATTCTGCCGAGCAGCTCCTGAGACTCTTGTGCCCGGCAGGGGAGGCCGCACAATGGGCCAATTGTCAGGAGCGCTGGAGGTGGCGTTTGGCAATGGCGAGTGGGACTCCGGCAGGACAAAATGGCAAAACCATCAAGACAAATGCACAAGGCAGGGCGGGGGAGGAGTTGCCGAGGGTTCTTGTTACAGGGAGCTCTGCCATCGCAACCCACAGGCACAATGTTTGGAGAAAGACCAACTCAGAGGGGGAATAATCCAGGGATTCAGCAAGAAAAATTCAAGAACAGGCAGTGGAGAATGACAGACATCCAGCCGCCCTGGGAAAAGGAGCAGCCAGCACCCACCAGGCTCTGTTGCAAAGGGGATGAGAAACGGATGCTTCCTGGAATGGAAGCAGGGTCACCTGGAGGGGACTGGGTTTGTATGGCTTGATTTGGTCAGGAACCAGACGAGATGAGCCAACGTAGTCTAGCTGTTAAGGTGTGCGATTTAGATATGCGAGACCAGGGCTCAAATCCCGTCTTAGCCATGAACTCACTGGGTGACCTCAGGCAAGACAGTCTCTCTCAGCCTCAGTTATCCATCTGCAAAATGGAAGTGTATTTATTTATTTATAGGGTTTTTTTACCCCGCCCCTCCGGCAGCTCAGTATGCATGTGTGTATCCGTCTGAACACAGGCATGGCGCTAACTCCGCTTTAACACCGTTTTAACATTTCTTATGCATGTTGCAGGGCTGCAATAGGGCACTAATACAGCCCTGCAACATGCATAAGAAATGTTAAAACGGTGTGAAAGCAGAATTAGCGTCATGTCTGTTTTCACCCTCTATCTATGTTCCTGCCCGCACTTGCCTAACCTCCCTTGTCTATTCTAGACTATAAGCCCCTTGGGGCAGGGACCGGTCCTTTTTACTTTGTATATGGTACATCATCATTGTATACTAGTAATTATTTATTGATTATAAATATTTATTAGCCGCCCCCTCATGCCAAGGCATCCCGGGGGCAGCGTACAGTAAATAATTATTTATTTATTGTACGCCGCCCATTAGGGGATGGACCCCCAACCCCGATGGAGCCTTTTCTCTGTGCTTTTCCGGGGAAGAGGGCGAGGTCTTTTATTCCCTGCTGAGGAACAGGACACACACAGGGGCGGGGCTCGGACTCATTTCCACCCTCAGGTGCAGGCCCCAGACCTGCCTTCAGACAGTCCCAAACGGGAGCCACCGCACCTGATGACCTGAATCAAACCCACTCGGCACCAGTAGACGAGGAGAGAGAGAAGAAAACGGAGGCAAACCCCTGAACGCTTGAGACCGGCTGGGCTGGGCTGGGGTTTGAGAGGGCTAGAAAGGGAAAGAGGATCAATATTCAAAACCAACGTTATTGCTTTGGATTTCTACTCCACCCTTCTCCAAATAAGGACTCGGGGCAGCCGCTTACAAAAAGTGTAAAATTTGAAGGAATCCACCCTCGTCCCTTACAGTCTCCCCATACGTCAATACAAATAAACATCAAAAATAGAAATGAATGACCCCAATACAATAAAACTCCCACCCTTCAACCCACCCCACATCCCGCCCCACCCCCAACTCCATATCCCCCATAAAGATCCTTCCTCTCATTCCCTCTCACATGGGAGCCATTGCATAAACAATATCCTTCCCTGCCCATGCACCGCCCCCCTTACACTGGGGTCATGGCGCTTTCGCACGTCCATCTTTTATGGCTGCCACCTCTTGCGGACATGACCCTGACACTCCCATTTTGGCCTAGGGGAGTGTCGGGGTCATTTCCGCAGAAGGTGGCAAGCCTGTTTTCAACCCCACCCACCCCCAATTCCCTGACCAAACGATAGTTCCTCCACCACGTTAAACATGAAAGTGACACGAATACGAGAGAAAGAGAGGAGAGACAGACAACAGGCACCGGAGCTGGCAGCAGAGTTTGCGAGGTGAGGCACGGCTCCTGGTGAGCATGGGAGGCTTGGGGATTGAAAAGAGGCTCTGAAAGCAAAAGGTCCAGGGAAGCAGGTCCCAGTCGCCCCTGCATTGGGTTGGCCCAGAGACACCCCACCAGGGATCCAAACTGCTCTGGCTCGGAGGCAGATAGTAGCCAGTGCCCATGCCGGCTCACTCCCTCGAGCAGTACTGCGCTGGAGTATTTTCTCCCTCCCCCCATCCCCACCCCTCTCTCAAGGCCTTGTCTGCAAAAGGATAATTGTCCGGCAACCGTGCAGCCACGGCTAGCGTACACCCTCCACCAGGCTGCCACACGGGGGATCCAACTAGGACCTCCAAGGTCTTTATCGCTTGAGCTACAAAGCCGAGACTCCACAGCTGGGCTGCAACCGATTCCTTTCTGCTCTGCGGATCAGGCACCAAACGGAACTCCGATCCTTACACTAGCACTGCAGCTGGGAAACAGGTGCCATGTACGTGCATGAGGCTGAAGAGACAGCAGAAAAGCTTGGGGCATGTGCATCGAACAGGGCTGGGAAGCCTCTGGCGTGCGGGCCAAATCCAGACGGTTGCTGTTTTTCTTTGCTCCCTTTCCAGTTCCTGGTTCTGGGCCCTGGATCCAGTCCCTATCCTCCAGCACTGAATAATGGAGCTTGGGGGAAGGGAAGAGGGGAGATGAGGGCATGCACTCAAGGACAGGGAATGGAATCATAGATTAGCTCCATGATCTGGAGCCTTCTTTTTCCCCCCTCATCCTGAGCACCCCCTTCAAGTATTCACGCCCCACCCCACACATACACACTCCTACTTTGCCCAGTATTAATTTTCCTAGTGACCTGCAGGAGGGAAAAGATTTCCCCTCCTGGCGTAGAACCAGAGGAAGCCTAGTCAGTCAGAGATGATTTGGTTTCACACATGGTGCAGTTCTTCTCTTCATCCAAGACCGACATTTCTCACTCTCCTGGTAGCAGGCTCCAGAGCCTAGTCTGTTTCTACTGGTAGGAAAGCCCAACCCTTCACTCAGGGAACTCGGCTGAACAAGGACAGACAGGTACCTTTAAACACTGCCAGTTTCTCTTCCAAGTCCTCTTCATCGCTGAACTTTGGGTCGCAGAGAAACTCCTGAAAGGGAAATAAAAATCCCCAAAGGTTACAAAAACACAAAGCAAAACCTACCAAATTATAAGCAGCCCATAAACCCCCGGAGGCAGGGGAAATTACACAAAAGCTGCCTTCAAAAACCACAACTGTTTCTTGATGCTAACAGGGGTGGATAGGTAAGATAGGCCTCTTCCTAATCCTCCCTCGCATTCCAAACCTACAGGGAGTGGCAGAGGGGATTCCGGCAGCATCACAGCATCTCCTAGCTGACAAAACTCCACCCCCCACCCCCTGGCCAGCCGGGTGCCGTCGTGCTGTAGGACGTGGAGGCATTCCATTCGGTTCTCAGCTCCTGCTCCACCCGCAGCAGGAGAAGAGACCAGGGAAGGACCGTTGACGAGGGACCAGGCTGCCTGCCGGAGAACACCTGTGTGATGGCAAGAGCATTTTCCTGCTCGACAGCTGTTCTCCAACAGGCAGCGTGTCTGCCCCAGCCACATTCTCCTCCTCCTCCAGGGCCGGAGCCCCTTCCTGGCCAGGGTGGGAGGAGGCAAACTGGGGGTGCTGACACAAGGTCTGGCACACCTCCGCAACTTCAGTGAATAGGTTTTCCCAGGTATGCCACCCTGGGTGCTAGCTATAGACCGGAGTAACATGCAAGTCCCCACAAAAAGCCCCCGTGGATCAGTAGGCGGAGTGGGGCCGCATGGGATGAAGCCATGTCCTAGCCAGGGAATCAATGGGCCAACAGTTGTTCTCAACCTTTTTCAAATCGGCCCCCTCTTCTGCTTGTCGGTGGTAGCTGACTCTTCCCCACCACCCCATCTCACATCCTGCTCCCTCTTCTCCTATTACTTCTCCTCTCTCCCCTTCTTGTTCTTGGACTCTTTTCCCCTTGACGTCCCATTATGGTGGAGATTCTCCCTAGCTCAGCGAGACTATTTATTGATTGATTCAGTTTTTTTCTAGCCCGCACCCTCCTGCTCACAGAGGAGGGCCCTTCTCACACCCTTCGCTGCACTCGGTGGCTTTAGGTAGCTTCGGGCGCTGCCGTCCCCGAGTTCTTTGCATGCTTAAAATGCAATCTCAGATGCTTATGAGATGCAGGCCAGGGGACATCGCATTGGCCGTCTCTCCTCTAGAGCCTGCCTTGTCCCTAGACTCGCTCAGAACATGCAAGGTGCACGCTGGATGCCAGGAGAGAACAGGACTGGGACAGAGGCAAGACCTTGGTGTGTTCAGTCTCACCCACAGCCGAGATCAGCAGCCACTCCCTCATATCATCCCAAGGCAGATGGAAAAACATCACAGGCAAGAAAACCTAGAGCAGGATCGTGAAACCAAGGGGCTGCCATGCCCCTCGGCGGCTGGCCACATTCCCCCACAGCTGCAAACCAGAGGGTTTCCATCCTCCGGCATCCGCCCCAACCCTTAGGAGCCCGGCGGAATGAAATCACTCATCCCCTCTCCAGCAGCAGCAGCAGCGCCACATTCCTTGCTGCAAAAATCACTTGCATCTGCTGTCCATTTGGCTGGGGTTGCTCACACGGAACAAGAAGCCTCCAAGGAAGCCAGCCAGGCGGGTGGCGGGACGCAGCCGCTATGCACACGTTGGGAACACAGGCCTTGTGACCATGTGCACCAGCAGCACAGCGACTCCCGAGCCTACTGATTTTAAGGACACACCCATTTTCTTTTTTTCTTACATGGCAGAGTACAGAAAAATAACCAAAGAGAGGGCTAGCTCTGGTTGAATGGAGGGAGGACGTAAGAGTTAAAAAACCTCCCTACACCCTAAAAGGAGGTGAATCCCGGGACAGAACACAATGCTGCCCCTTGAATGATACCTCCCTTCCTTTGCTCCTTCAGTCCAGGGATGGGGAACCTCAGGCCCATGGGCTAAACCTGTTCCGTGCTTGGTTTTTTTATTTGGCCCCTTTCCAGTTCTTGGATTTGGCCTGTGGATTTAGTCGCTAGCCTTGAGCACTGAAAGACGGAGCTCAGGGGAAAGGGATCAGGGATGCTTATTTACAGCAATGTACTTGGCGCTGTACAATCATAATTTGAGACAGGTTCCTGCCCCGAGGAGCTTACAATCTAGGAAAGAAAAGGGAGGAGAGACAGGGGATACAGGGATAAAAGTGAGGCGTCACCGGTGCACATGCTAACTTCGTTACAGGGGAGAAGGGGACACTGAGTGAAAGGACAGCCTGTGAGACAGGGGGGAGGGAGTAGCTAGGGGAGACCCGACAGAAGAGATGAGGCCGTGCACTCAAGGACAAGGGATGGATTCATGATGTGGAGCCTCCCCTTCATTCCCGCATCCTGAGCAAAGCACCCCAACTCCTATCTCGTCTGCAGAGCTTGGCCAACGTGAGGGAAAACGTTCCCCAGCCATCGTTGCACTAGACTATGGTTGGTGGAAGAGGGGTCATCTTTTCCTTCCACCGCAGAAAGTGGCAAGAAAGGAGTTCCCATTTTATTCAAGTGATGAGGATTCAAAGGTAGCAGAAAGACAAAGTGGTTTGAATGGTGTCTTTTACTGGACTAACTGTTGTTGCTGGGAATAAGCAAGCTTTCGGGCCACACAAGCCCTTCCTCAGGCCACACAAGCCCTTCCTCAGGCCCCGTGTGGCCCGAAAGCTTGCTTATTCCCACCAACAATAGTTAGTCCAATAAAAGATACCATTCAAACCACTTTGTTTTTCTGCTACCTTTGAATCCCCATCACTTTAATAACCTTTGTCTCTCCATCACTTGGGACCAACACAGCGACCACACTATCTCAAGGTAGCAAAAGCGAGAGAAAAACAGGATAATTACAAGCAAAATAGCATCTTCAAATACACGTCTTGGTCGATCCTTGTTTCTGTTTCTCTCGAATGACTAAGAAGCAGGTTTCTCACCCAAAGTTGCTTTCCACCATTGCGGACTTCAAAGAGCTCTCCACGGATGGCACTCCACACCCTCGATGGCTAAATGAATTAATACCAAACCCTGATTCCCACTCGAGGAACCCACCCTGGAGATCTCTTTGTGTCACCTTGGATTCTTACAAAACAATAGGTATCAGTGTTTGCTGATTGGCTACAATGGGTTTCAATGTAAAGTCCCCAAACTGCCAGACACTCTGTATAAAGTTGGCCATGCAGGGGCAATAATTCAGCTTGAAATAATTCCAGCTACATAATAGTCCTGAGGAGACTCTGAACCCCAAAGCACAGACACAGAGGAGTTTCTGTGCTGAAGGCACAACAACTTAGCCTAAGCAAAGAGCATGATGGGAGATAAACTCGGAGCCTAAATACAGGATTATACAGCCGCCTGGGAGACTCTGGGCCCATTCACACGAGTCTCTTCTCTCTTGTGTTTTTGATCACCGGCAGAAAATAACTGTTGTGCCTTATTTTTTTCTACGTTGCTTCCCTCATTAATTTTGCCGCAGACACTGCTAGCAATCCCATAATGCTGCAGGACTGGGTTTTGCCTGGTGCACGATGGGTCACTTGTTACACGTGAAGCAGATTCAAGCAGGAAGTGCCAAGAAGCACGCAGAAAGGAACTAGTGCCATTGTTAACGCTTGGTTTGCGCCTCAATGCTTGTGGGTTATTTGGGAATCAGAAGCAAGGTATCCCTTGAACTAATCTATTCACACAGATAAAGAAAATTACAGGGGAATCTGATTTTGACACTTTTTGAATCTAGTGAGAACGCCCCCTTCAATAGGCCTGGAGAGGTTAAAGTCTCTCAGCCCATGAAAAGGGAAATATTTCATTAGTTAGAGGCAAGTATGATTATTATTATTATTATGTAGTGCCTGCAATACACCTGGTGCTGAAAAACTGTAATTAGAGACAGGCCCCTGCCCCAAGGGGCTTACAATCTAGAATGGACAAGGAAGGTGAACATCAGGAGAGACAAGGATACATACATTCCCATTTCACAGATTGGGAACTAAGGCAGAAGACCGTGAATTGCCCAAGGTCACCCAGCGACATCATGGTCAAGTTGGCTTTTGGAAGCTTATGTCTTGTGGCAATGCTTGTTGAAATATGCAAACAGGACTCGTTTAAAGAAGTATGTATTTGGAATTACTTTAAGCCTCTTCCTAGTGTCATGAGTAATGTCATAGGCACAAACACTCCGGTCTTTGCCTCCCCATCCGGTCAGGCTACTTACGCAGAACGTCTAGCAGTTTTGACCTCACTGAAAATGTTTCCAACAGAGACATTCCAACGTCGGTACAGCATAGCGTAGCCATTACCCAACCCTAGCCCCTAAGGACAAACAGTAACAAACTCCTAATCATATTGCAAAGGGATTCCAGACACCGGATCAGCCAACCCCAGCTCTGCCCTGATGGCAGCAAAGGTTGCTCCAGAAATGCTTTGCTGGGGGCTCAGTTGTCCTGTTGTTTTATCGAACATTCTTCATCTGCTTCATCACCAAGCAGAAAATCACAAGTGCGCAGCACGGGCTCAGCATGCACGGCTCTGGCTCCAAGAAGACACCCTTTGTTCACTCAGTAACAGATCGATATTATGGACAACTTGAACCCTCTCTCTGTCTCACTCCGTGGGTGCCCTCCCACTCCACACATGTGCCTGCCCCTGCAAGATCCCCTCTTTTGGGGCAGTAAGTCAGTCAGAGTTTGTGGGGTTCCATTCACCACCAGATAGCCTGGTGGATAAGGCATTGGACTTGGCCCTGGGAGACCATGGTTCAAATCCCATCCGAGGGTACAGTTTCACATATAGCTGAATCGATTTAGCAAGTCCTTAACTCACTCGTAACTTGGGACGTCTTTAGACATAACGAAGATCGGGTGTCAAACCCCCTAGGCACATGTTTGGTCGTCGTGTGTAAGAACCCTAACAATCCCAGTGCCAATCTGGCTGCCCGTTGGCCACGCGATGTGAACACCATTGCATCACAAGGGCAATGTGCGTACTCCGGCTGAAACACACGGCCAGCGTTGCGTATAACGATATCGTGTGGCGGGTTAGCAGGTACAACACGGGGAACGAGGCAGCAGCGCTGGTGTGCTGAGATCGGGTGGCGAGCAAAACACCAATTTGCCCCAAGATGGGCTGTGTGTCTAAGCAGCGCCACTTGGAAAACACAGGGCCAAACCGATGTTCATATCAAGGTCAAAACACACATTCAGACACCCCCACTCTATGGTTCCTCCTCGGTCCCTTCCCTCACATTCCCTGAATGCTTTGCATGCAAGGCATGAAGGGATGGGTGTCATCTTTTGCACTTTCATGACATGACCATTGGGGGCAGGTTGCGGCAGTACTTACGTTGATTTCATATCTTCCAACATTTCTGGAGGGCAAAGGGACAAGCTCCACCCCGTTCACACACGCCTCTCCCAACATTCAGAAGCTCTCTTGCTGATCATTCCCCTTAGTTCCTTATAATTCCATCATCATCTCCCCATTGGCTTCTCCTGGGAGGCAACCAGGAAAGCGGGGCTTGAGGCCTGAATCCCAGTCTTTTTGTCCCTCTCTCCTGAAAGAGGGATTTTTACCCCTTGAAAGAGGGACAATGGGATTCAGCACCCAAAGAGGGACTGTCCCTCCTAAATAGGGACTGTTCGGAAGTATGCAATTTACAAGGCTGGTGTGAACAATACCAAAGCAAGTACAGAAAGTCTGGAAAATTACTTCAGTTTGTGTTAAATTGGTTTGGTTTTGTACATGCCAACATGGCTGTGACTGGGCCTTCCTGCCAGTTCTGTAGGGCTTTATAGGCCAAAATCAACACCTTGAATCTGGCTCGGTGCGCTATCGGCAGCCAGTGCAGAGCACGGGGTAATATGCTCCACGTCATCCTGCCCCTGTAAGGAGACGGGCCTCTGCGTCCTGCACTAGCTGCAGCCTCCAAACCAGCGTCAAGGGAAGCCCCACGTAGAGCGCGTTGTAGTAGTCTAGCCTCGAGGTGATGAATGCATGGATGAGGGTGGCCAGGTCAGGCTGGAGATGTATAGGCGCAACCTCCGCACCAGATACAACTGGCGGAAAGCGGCTTTAGCCACCGCTTCCAGCTGTCGATCCAGGCGAAGCCCGAATCCAACAACACCCCCAGACTCCGAACCTGCTGGGGTACCGGAGGACGGACCCCCCTCTACGAGGGGAGCCAATACCTCCGTCGCCCTACCCACCATCATCACCTCCATCTTATCGGGATTAAGCTTTAGTCTGCTCTGCCACATCCATTCCGCCACAGCCTCCAAACACTGGGAAAGTACAGAGACGGCAGGACCTGAGTCGGTTGAAAATGAGAGGTACAGCTGGGTATCAGCAGCATATTGGTGACAACGCACCCCGAACCCCCTCACGATCGCCCCCAAGGGCTGCATATACACATTAAACAATAATGGAGACAGGATGGAACCATGCGGAACGGCGCAGTCCAGGGTCCGGGGGCTAGATGTTTCAGCCCCCAGCACAACCCGCTGGCTTCTCCCCAAGAGGAATGAGCGGAACCACCCAAGGACAGTCCCGTCCAGACCCCACAGGTCACGCAGCCGCCTCAACAACAGCCCATGGTCCACTGTATCAAAAGCGGCCGAGAGATCTAGCAGGATCAGAAACGTTGAACGTCCTGCATCCAACTCCCGGTGGAGATCGTCCACCAAGGCCACCAAGGCCGTCTCTGTACCATAGCCGGGGCGGAACCCAGACTGAAAAGGGTCAAGGAAACCGATGCTGTCCAGATGTGCCTGCAGCTGCATTGCCACCGCCCGTTCAATAACCTTCCCTAAAAAGGGGAGCTTAGACGGATGTGGATGTGCTCACCAGCTACTGACCTAAGGATGGCTTGTTCAGCAGGGGGCGCACCACAGCCTCCTTGAGACCGGGTGACAATCTCCCCTGCCGAAGGGACGCGTTAATTAGCCTCGCCAGCACCGTCCCCAAGGTCTCCCTGGAGGCTTTCACCAACCAGGACGGGCATGGATCTAATTCACAACTGGTGGCTCTAACAGACCCCAGAACATCCACAGCATCAGCTCGCATCACTTCCTGAAACTCATCCCAGAAAGATGGACCAGACGGTGCCTCCATAACCTCGCAGTAGGCCCCTAATCCGGTGTCAAGGTTACTCTGGATCTGAGCGATCTTGTCTGCAAGTCCCTTCCGTTAGAGTCTCTCTAATACCGCATTCACACCTTACGGCGGCAGCACTCCCACGAGGAGAAGATGCAGCGGCAGTCACAGCTTCCAGTGCAAACGGGGTTTTGCCGCAACAATACTCGCAAATGACGGGGTTCAAAATCCAGCCCTGTCACTCGCAAGTATTGTCGCGGCAAAACCCCATTCGCACCAGAAGTTGTGACAGCCTCCACCTCCTTCCTTCGCTGAGTCTTCTCCTGGCGGGAGCGCCCCCGCTGTACCACCGTAAGGTGTGACTGCAGTATAAGCCAGCCCTTAGCTCTTGGTCTGGCTCAATTCCTTGCGGGGGTCTGATCCTGCAGTAAGTTTCCCTGGGTTGAAGCACACTGCAAGTATCCCATAGTTCCTTAGTCCAAAGTCCTCAGGGCTGTCCCTAGGGCTGCAACAAAGGTAGTCCCCACCTGAACCTTTCAAGGTTTTGGTTTCTCTCTGCGGCAGTGTTTGCCTGCTGGTCTCACCAAGCCTGCAACTCTGCTGCTTGGGCTGCAATCACGAGTCTTTATAGACTCCATCCTGTGGGCCAGGCTTCCACTTTGCCTCCAGAAAGGGAGGTCAATTCCATAGCTCCTCACTCTGCACTAACCTCTTCTAAATTGAGGGCTTGCTCAGTTTATACCCACCAGCCCCTGAGCCTGCTGGCGCCTGATTGGCTGAAGGGCACGATCCTACAATAGTGCTGCCGCCTGGCCCTACTTAGCACCAGCCAAGGCGTTATCCTCTGCTATTCTGTGCACCAGCTCTTTTTGTGCTGGTGCTAAAACCTGCCCTGCTACAACAGCCATAAAGTTCACCTTTAGCCATGAACTCACTGGGTGGCCTTGGGCAAGTCACTCTCTCTTAGCCTTAGTTCCTCATCTGTAAAATGGAAATAATGACCTACCTCACAGGGCTGTGGAGAGGGTGAGCTAGTTAAGGATTGTAAAGCACTCTGAACACTGAAAGTGCTAATGAAATGATGGATAAAAATAATCTTGCGGTTCATTTCATTCTTGGCCTCGCTGCCAACAAGTTGGGGGTGCCAACCAGTACCAGCTAGGGCAGGGATTGTGGGATGCCCTCACCAGTACATAAAATTCCCTCAGAGATCATCCAACCTCACCCCCAGCACTAGAGCATTCTAGTCCTAAATCATATCATTCCCCAACTAATATCTTATCTGGCTTCCTCTTTAGAGCCTCCAGGGAAGGGGATTCCATCACCTTTCGTGGCACCTTGCTCTGTTGATCAGCTGAGCCATCCCCACCATTTAGGAAGTTCTTCCCAATATTTAACCTAAATCTGCTTTCCTGCCATCTAAGCTCATTGCCTCATCCTTCCCTCGGTGGCCATGTTCTCCCTCTTCTTTATGACAGCCTTTTCAATATCCAAAAACTTATCAGCTCTTCCTTTGTTTTCCCTTCAGGTTAAACAAACCCAGCTCCTTCAACCTTTCCTCATTCTTTTAGGGCTGAAACGAACAGCAAGAAACTTTAGCAAGATTTTGCTGGGATCTAGCTAACATTTCGAGATTTTTACAAGATTCTCGCTAAAAAAAAACCAAACCAACAACTCTATGCATGCACAAAATGGCTGCCAGACCATTCTGTGCATGCGCAGCCTTTGCCCAAAGGGGCAGCTGTTCCACACATGCGTGGAACGCTGCCCTTTTCTAAAATGGCAGCGATGCTGCTGGCGCCATTTTGGAAAAGGGCTGTGTATGCATAGAACAGCTGCGGCAGCCATTTTGGAACAGGGCTGTGCATGCACAGAACAGCTGCGGCAGCCATTTTGGAAAAGGACTGTGCATGTACAGAATAGCTGCGGCAGCCATTTTGTACACACGCCGTTCTTTTTTTGTTTGACTTTTAAAATCAAGAAAACACATCTCTACAAGAAATTGCCAAGATCAGGGCTTTTCTCAATTCTCGTTGAGAAGCTTGATTCTCGACAAGAATTGAGGAAAAAAACCAAGATTGAATTTCAGCCCTAGTTCTGAACCTTTTATCTTTGTTGCCCCCCTCTGGATCCTCTCCCATTTATCTGCAGCATCCTTAGGAAGGGTGGGATGACCCCAACTGGAAACAGAACACTAGTCCACTGAGAAACGGAGAGTGACAATTCCTTTCTCACCGGACAAACTCTTTGGCTAGCAGCTAGAACTTGGAGGCAGGAGGCTCTATTTGTTCCATTTCCAGCCCCCTAGGAAGATAAATGGCTCCTAATTTGCTCTTTGATGCCGAAACATGCATGCAAGAGAGAGACATGCACTGTGACGGGCAAGTCCCAAACGCCCTTTCATCCATGGGGAACGAACGCAAGAATTTTATCCACCCGCACAGTGAGAGCAACAGCGTTCTGCGCAGAAACTCCCAGCTCTAGGGAGCGAGGAGTCCAGAGGGGTCCCAAGTCCTAGTTTTTCAGGTGGGGAAATGGATTCAGCAGGGGGCTGGGAAAAGGGGGCATCTCCCCCTGCTCAGAGGAAGGTTTCGCTCTCCGCCCTGCCTGATCTCACAGCTTGGACAATCCCCTTGGAAAGTCTGAGAAATTTTCTCATCTTCCCTATAAAGGCCCCAGCTGGCTCCCTGGAGGCAACTCCGCCATGCCATCTGCACAGCCTGGTATGTCAAGTATGCCGTGGTTGGGAGGCTTGGGGCAGGTTCAGATGTCTGTGATTTGCACAGCTGGGGAGATAAAAAACAACCAGCAACTCCCTCCCCCAAGAGAGAGGAGTCACGGGAGATAGAGGCTGCTGGGGAAGAGACTTTCGCTGCTGACCCAGCCGTTACCCCTCACCGGTCTCAGCCAGAGACCCTTGGTGCACAGTCAGCGGTGCCTGCCTGGTTAGGATGGCACCTCCATCTCAGGCCCAAGGAGGGGCTCACAGCAGGGAGAGGATACCAGCCAAGCCCCCCAAAAAGCTGAAGAGAAACAAGAACGTTCTGCATTCCGGTTGCCCAAGTTTTCTTGGGCAACGCGAGACACTCCTTCCGCAGGATAACGGGGAAGATTTTTATTTTTTTTAAAGTCATTGGGGTTTAATAGGACTCCTCTGGAGTAAGCGGTTTTAAAGACGTCGCTCAACAGCCAACCCCTGGTCAAGCAGGAACTCTCTTCCGCCATCTTTTCTCCTCAGGCAAGAGGGAGGCTCCCTTTTAAATGCTGCCTGCTGGCAGCTAGCAGCACTGCATGCTGGGACGATATCCCAGGGGGCATGGTTTTGCAGGCTCACCGGGGAACTCCACCGCGCCGGTAAAACTTTACTCGTGCGGGGGGAGGGAGTGTGTGCTCCGAGGGTGGCCACCTAGGCACATTTTCAAAGAACACTTATGAAAAATACATGTTGCAGGGCCTGAATTGGTGCCTAAGGCCAGGCGCCAAAGCAGGCCCTGCAACATGTATTTTTCATAAGCGTTCCTTAAAAATCTGCCTAGGTGGCAGCAACCCTACTCCAACCCTGATGCCCTCCCACTTTGCTCTTTCCCTCCGAAACACAGGCAGGGATGGGGGCCGGCTGTTCTACTCTCCCCCAGCCTATCCTGCTCCTGTCAGGCTCCAGCCAATGACTCCCTGAGAAACTACCCTGGAGCAACCTTTCCGTGGGGCCCTGTGTGTCCCCAGACAGAGCGAGAGTGACCGTACCTGGATGGAAGCAGTCCCTGCCCCCGCGCAGCTACAGACGCACCCACGGTGCAACTACCCCTAGTACAAACTCACGGTCCAGCCTGTCGCCAGCTCCTGAGGCCAGAGCGTCGGGGGCGGCACTACCAATCTCTGCGTCTCCAGGGCCCTGCTCTCCCCACCCCCATCTGGCCTCTCCACCCGGAAGGCCCTGGCCCCATCCATAGGGTTGCCACCTATGCACACTTTGAAGGGACACGTATGAAAAATGCATGTTGCGGGGCTTGCACCTTAGGCTGTGGGGTGATGGGGCTACAGGCAACTCCCACCTGCATTTCATGCACCCAGGGGGTGGCTTCACTTGGGGATGCAGAGTTGCTGAGACCGGGGGGGGGGGGGGGGGGGGGGGCAGTGTGTCCCACCCCAGCTTTGGAACCAAAGTTATTCCACTTTCCTAGCCTTCAAAATCCTTGCGCATTCAGCCCCGAGCCCAGCCCTCTCTCACCCGGTTATCCACTCAATTCTTTATGGCCTCCATTACCAGACTTTCTGCCTTGCCACTTGGGGTATTCCAAGCCATCACAGAGGAATCTCGCCTCCTACTCTTGCCCTGCTCCCAACGAATGGCAAATCCCTGCTAACTAGCCCCCTGCCGGGCAGACATCTTCTCCCCTTGTACCAAGGAGGAGTGGAGGACGCGGAAGAGGCCTGTATCCTACTAGCCCATGCCTCGCCTCCAAAGTCAGAGGAGTGAATGTCTCGGACAAGAGCCTCATCTGACCCCAGCATGGAGGCGCGGTAGTTCAAGCGTACCTTGCTTTCATCAAACTTTATCTGCTCTTTCTCCCACCAAATCCTCCCCCTCTCAGCTGCCCAGCGACCCCAGCACCAGGCCCTCCCACCGGCTGCTTCGAGAGAAGGGAAGAAAGAAAACGAATGAAGTCAGCATTTGCAAGATGCAGAAATCCCGCGCTCCAGGGAAAGAGAATCAAAACAACTCCACACGGATTGGAGTGAAAGTTGAAAGCCCTTCCGGAGAACAATGGCTCCTATTCTTCCCTGGCCTGCTCTCCTGAGGGGACCGTTAGGGCAACCGGCCACAGAGCGTCCGCCGGTACACAATGCTCCCTCTCACGGACACACAGGCCAACACCCCAGATTTCAGCCTTCCTTTGGGGCCTGCAGGGGTAAAGCCCGCCATCGGTGGGGGCACGTTTCCCCAGCCCAAATCACCACCCACTCGGTAGTAAAAAAGAGCTCTGCTCCCTCATAGCTTGGCCTTGATGTCAGAACAGCAGCTCCTAAGGCCTCAGCGGGAGACTGTGATAGGGAAATACCTGCCCCGCACAGTCTCCTTTGGTCTCCGACCCTCCCAATACAAAGCAGACCCAGAGTTGCTTAGCTTGCAAGCTCTGACAAGGGTACAGCCACCTGGGGCAGCCCAGCTGCAGGCCTCAGGCCTTCTACTCTAAAGGCCTCCATTGCAAAACCAGCCTGTTTGTGGGACAGCAGCAAGCTGTGGGGGAGCTCAAAACCTGAAGTAAGGTTATTGGTGATGTTGATGATCAATAACCATTTATATAGTGATTTCAGTGTTCAAAGTGCTTTACAATCCTTATCTAGATCCCCACACACCAACCCTGTGAGGCAGATCATTATTATTTCCATTTTACAGATGGAGAACTGAGGCTGAGCGAAAGCAACTTGCCCAAGGCTACCCAGTGAGTTTATGACTAAAATGGGATTTGAACCCCAGTCCCTCAGGCCCAGTATGTCCGGCTCCTAATCCACTAGGTTAGCCTTGCTCTCAGACAGGGGTGTGGGGGAGAATTTGAGGTTGGTGTGGAGGCGAGAGGGCCAGGATCCTGGACAGCGCATGGCGATATCTCAGTGCTCAAAGATCTGACTGGCTTCGACAGATGAGGCTGCAGGAACCCTATTAAAAGACAAAAAGGGCAGCCCTCCTCTCCAGCCCCACCTTGTCTATACCTCAGTAAACCCATGCCTGATGCCATCCTGTAACTCCAGTCCCTTCCTACTGCCTCACTCAGCCTTATACTCCCTTCTGTCCCATTCCCTCCCCCAGCCCAAATTATGGGATCATTTTTCTGGGAATCCCCCAGTATTTACTGTTGCCCTCACAGAGCCAGTAGCAAAGGGTGTGCTCCGTTTGGTTTACTCTCATTATACCTGTGGCAGGGCCCTGTCAAGTCTGGGTGGGTCATTTGAACGTCACCTCATGACTAAACTATGAGGCAACGACAGGCCTTGGGAGTTCTTGGAAGCCACCAGGACACGCTCCAACTGTCTGTCAGAGCCAAGAGTGAGGACAGGACTAGCTGCTCATCCCCACCCTTCTGCCAGTTAGTCCAGCTCTCCAACACAGCGTAGCAATTGACATCGGTCTCCCTAATCCCCTCAACATCCCTGAAAAGCGGGCACGTCGCTTTTATTTCCATTTTGCAGATGGTAACCGGAGGCTGGGAGAGAGGAAATGACCAAGGCCACCCGCTGAGTCCATGGCAGAATTATGACCTGAACCTGGGTCTATGAGGGTTCAGGCTTAGGTGTGGAAGGAGGATAGAGTCTCTCAAGAGGTTTGGGGGCAGCAGAAAGGAAACTATAGAGTAGGGACCGCTGCGATTCACTTTTGATTTAAAATGGGACAGAGGCTCACTTAGGGCAGAGGCTGGGTGGGGTCGACAGAGGGGCCCTGGAGGCAGCGGCAGGACAATCTGAAGGACCCAGGAGATTGAGAGCCCAATTCCCAGCTCTGGCCTGGATTTGGGAAGTTAACCTCTTTCAACTTTTCTGTGCCTCAGTTTCCCAGTGGAGAGGTGGACAATAGCCCCTTACCTCACACGGCTGTTGTGCCGAGGGCCACGGACGTAACGACCTTGAGAGAGGATTCAGAACAGAGAAACGAGGGGCAAAAAACTGGTTGCTCTTTAAAGCTTGCAAAACAAGAAGTCTTTCGGCTGCTTTCTCGTGTTTGTATTGAACACAGAGAGAAAAGGCTTTGAAATACAGATCTGTTCCCGTCCGTATGGAGCCCCTGGGCTGCTCGCCTGGCGGCCTGACTCAAAGCTGGATCCAGGAAGGAGCCTTCCTCGCAGAGCCCTCTCCTACTGGGTTTCTAACCTGCTGAGTGGGCAGAATCGGAGGAGTTTCCCCAAGGACATCCAGGCTACCCTCCAGCACTGAGGGAGGATTAACTAGGGGTGGGGGAACCTGTGGTCCAGGGGTCAAATGAAGCCCGTGGATGTTTTTTATTTGGCCCCTTTCCAGTTCTTAGATCTGGCCCACGAAGCCGGTCCCTAGCCTCAAGCGCTGTACGAGGGAGCTCAGGAGAAACCAACAAAGGGTGTTTTTGAACAAACAAGGCTTGTGGGGGGAGGGTGGTGTCAGTGGCCACTGAGTGGCAATGGCAGCTGCCACGCACCCCCCCTGCTACGGACCATGAAGGAGGGGGAAGTGCGCCAGGCTGAGCTTTCAAATGGGCATGTCCCGGACGTGAGCACCGGGGAACCGGTTCCCTGGCCCTGGCAGCCAGTTCCTGCGACTTGCAAAGGCCGGGCCCCCCACCCCACCATCCCTACACGCTGGAGACCTGTCTGCTGGCGCGGGGGGCCAACCCGGTTCAGACAGGCCAGGGATGCGCGGGCACCCAGTGCCACACACCTTTATGGCTTTGCCCCACCCGGCGCACGCTGGACGTCCATGAGTGGCTGCTCCCCCACTCCCCCCCCCCCCTCCACTTGGATGAGTGGCTCCTGGGCGGCCACGTGCGGGATGGCTTCTCGTTTGAAAATACCCAACGATGAGGAAAGGGGACGGAGCCATGGTCTGGAGCCTCCCCTTCCTTTCCCCATCCTGAACACCCCCCTTAAGCACCTTTAGCCTCAACTCCAGAGTCCGTACTCGTTATCAAAGCGACCTGCAGTAGCGGGACAGCGTCCCCGACTTAAACCATCCCCGACGGACAGTCAGGCCATTTATTTTTTAAAAACTTCCAGCACCGTGGAACGCTCCTCCCCGCCCCTGAAGTCACTCTGCACCCGCTGTAGGCTGCCCCCTTCAACAGCGACCTTGGGAGAGTGAAGAAATAAGGACACGTCACCACCTTGCAAATCCAGTTTGGGATCCAAACTAGAACCCCCCTGTGCCCACAGCGATTCTCCCCGAGCCGAGCTCCCTTCCCACTGAGAAAGGCGAGGAACGTCACCCGCTACCACAACACCTTGCCCCCCAAATCAGGCATGTGGAATGGGCCTGAGAGTTACTCCTTGCACCGTCAGGGCTGGAGCCACGGGGGGATCAAGGGAGCATGGCCCCCTTACTTTTTACTGCAGAATTACCATGGCAGGGGTGGGGGGTACAGTGACCTCAGCCCCTCCATTTTTGAAGGGCTCCAGCCTACCTGCCTCACAAATCTACCCCCCCCTCATAGCTCTCCCTCTGGGCCAGGGAGAGGCAGCATTGTTCCACTGGGTTAACGGGAAGTTGAAAGCAGGGATTCTCAAGTTGGAGAGAGGGCAGGCAGGGCACAGAGGACATCATCCGACGGGAGGGGGGCACAAGGAGGACCCAGCTGCCTAATCCCTAGTCCCACTCTCAGCTAGGGGGAATTTTCAAAATGTTGGTGTTGCAAGCAGGAAAAGAGCGAGGAGATAAAAGACAGAGAGAGATGGATGACAAAGAGGAGAAAGGACCAGGGGTCAACCTGGAACCCAACTAGGGGGAGGTCCTGGTTCAAGTCTCACCTTAGCCATGAACTCACTGGGTGACCGTGTGCCCATCACAGATCTCTCAGCCGAACCTACCTCACAGGGTTGTTGTGAGGATTACTAGTTGAGTTCATGTCATGTTAATGGTTAAATGTGAATGGCTAAAGTTAATGAGCTGAAATGTGAGCCACCCTGAGCCTAAGGGAAAGGGTGGGATACAAATCAAAATAAATAAAAATGCTACTTATTTCTAAAGTGTTTACTAATCATACGCAATAAAGGGGAAGAAATATGTGGTCTAAAAAGTTGGAAAACTCACTGAATAAAGAACGGAGCCACAGTTTTACTGCTTCACACACACCCCCTTCACCAAACCCAGGGGCAGAAGCAAGAATCCTACATCCTCCAGACCCTCGCCTCAATTCTAAGGTGACAGAATCCATCCCCCCGGCACTGGGGCTGTGCAAGGTGAACGAGAGCAGAATGAGGCCTCTGCCAAGGATCTGGGAGGTCACAATCCTGCAGCCACTTATCACTCCTTGATTTCAGTGCAACGCCTGGTGCAGTTGGAGGGTGGCAGCAGCTAGACAAGTCACCTTGCCAAACTTTTAAAGCCAAATGCCCGGATCCACAAACCACTTATTTTGGAGTTTGAGGATTGGAGACCGGCGGTGGCACTTTGCAAACTTAAAGCTCAATGCCGCGATGCACAAACTCCAGGATTTGTGGATCGCGGCCAAAATCAGTCGCAAACCGAGGGGTCCCGAAATCAGGTTCCTACCTTGTTGATTTCCTGCAGCCTCCCCTCCTGCTTCGCCTTCAGCAACCCATAGGCTTTGCCTCCTGGCAAGGGGGTGGGGGAGAGAGAGAGAAGTTAGTGCTGCAGCCGCCAGGGGAGCGGGAGCAGGTGCCTGGGAAGGGGCTGCCGGGCCCCCGCTTACCTTGCACCCTGTTGTTCAGCGCCAGGGACATGCTGCTGAGCGGCCAAGCCAGCAAGTTCCCGCTCTGCTGCTCTGCCTGCCTGTGTCCCTGGACTCAGCCCTGCCGCGCCGCCCAGCCCGGGCTCAATGCAGCCATTCATGAAGCGGGGCTCCCAAGTGACTCACGGGCCCCCCTGCTGGAAGAGCGAGGCCAGCGAATGCAGCCGCCGCGGCCTCAACCTGTTACAGCTTAACCCCTTCCTGGGGGAGCGGATCCAGCAGCACGCGCACAAGCCACTGCCTCGCTGCTACTCGGGCTTGCAAACTTGGGATTGGGCTAGTAGGGGGGGAAATTGCGGGGTCAGGGGCACCAGGATTGGGATCCAAGCGAGACTGCAATAGCAGAAAGCGAAGGGAGATGATTGAGGGGCATCCACAGAATTTAGGGGGGGGGGATCACGATTTTGGGACCTCCAGAAATTGGGGTGCAGGCAGACTGGAGTAGCAGGGCGCTGTGGGTCAAAGACTGAAGAACTGGGGTGTCAAGATTGTGGGGGCACTAGCAGAATTGGGGTGCAGGCAGACTGGGGTAGCAGGGAGCTGTGAGGCAGAATTGAGGGGCACTAGCAGAATTGGGGTGCAGGCAGACTGGGGTAGCAGGGAGCTGTGAGGCAGAATTGAGGGGCACTAGCACAATTGGGGTGCAGGCAGACGGGGTAGCAGGGAGCTGTGAGGCAGAATTGAGGGGCACTAGCAGAATTGGGGTGCAGGCAAAAATCGAATAAAGGGGGGCTGTGGGTCAGGAGGACTGAGGGGCATCCATAACATTGGGGATCCGAATTGGGGTGCAGGTGAGCCTGGCCTAGCCGGGCTGTGGGTTACGATTAAGGGGCAGATTCAGGATTGGGGTGAAGGCAAATGGGAGCAAGAGACTGGGGGTCAGGATTGAGGGGCACCCCAATCAGGGTGCAGGCAGGACTGTGCGAACAGGGTCATGTGAATCGGAGCCAAGGGGCATAGAATGAGGGGTGCGCGCATGCGGGAGTGGGATAGCAAGGGAGTGTGGGTTAGGCCTGGCGGGGGTAGGATTACCAGCCCCAGCAGAACTGGCACTGCAGTCAGGAGTGGGAGTGCAGGAGGACGGGGGTCTGAGGGCACCGATAGAATTAGGGGGTGGGAAGGATAGCAGAGTCAGGCTGGAGGGGCCTGCCTCAACCGGGAAGCAGCAGGGCACAAGGAATCTTGCCCACTTGGGCCTGCGCTCTCATGCCCCAGGCTGGCTTCCAGCCCAGCTCCGTTCCTTGTTTTTGTAGCCCCTCGAACCCCCTAGAATAATAATGATTATTTGAAAAAAAACAAAACAATAAGAGCCTGGGCGAGTCCCTTGGAACAGCCCCTACCCAGCCAAGCCAAGGCTCTGAGTCACAAACTGGAAGCTACAACCACCCCGTGACCTGCTAGCGTGACCTTCTGGCTTCTCCTGGATTGCAAGGGCGGGTGCAGCCTGCATCCCCACCCAGAATTCGTTCTGGCTTAAGCCCACTGATCCCCTCTGCTTCTGCACCATCTTCCATGCACACACACCCCATTTATGCTCTGAGCAAGCTCCCTCCTCCTGCCACAAATCGACTCCTTCTCCTCCCCAAACCCTCATCCCACAAAAAATTCCAACCCTGCCCGTTCCCTACCTACACCCCAGTGGGCACAACTTCCAGTCTGTGCAAGGGGGTTCAGCTCAGACCCAGACTTGGGGGTGGAGGGAGCGTGCGCCTTTTGCAAGCTCAGAGCATCACTAGGAAACGTTCAGAGTTGGTGGGGGAAGGACTGGGTCACTCACCCCCACTCGACTCATTTCCTATCTGCGCTCAGGCCACTTGCCCAGGGCCCTGCCAGGAAGGGCAGGGGTGGAATGTTGGCTCCACCCATTCGTAAAAAAATTGAAGGTTGCTGCCGCCGGGAGCCGGGTGCCCACCTGCCCTTAGAGGGGCCCACTCTTGGGACATAAGCCGAGCCCTGCTGCCCCGCATAGGCTTGATCGCTGGCAATGGGTGTCTGGGGCTGGCCATCCCCAGCCCTGCTCCAGGGATGGCCAGCCCTGCGCTCAGCCCCGCCTGCGCTGGGTTTACCTTGACCCAGTACCTGCTGTGATCCACCTGCACAGCACCCCCTCCTCCACCCCATAGAGTTGCAAGCAGATTGCCTGACAGTCTAGGCTGCCAACCACAACTCAATGGTAACGTGCTCTACGTGGGGCTACCCTTGGTGACAGTCCAGAGCCTGCAGCTGGTGCAGAATGCGGCCGTCTGCCTCCTTATGGGGACAGGTCTCCGTGAGCAGATAACGCCTGGGCTTCGTTTACTGCGCTGGCTGGCGATAGTCTTCCAGGCTCATTTCAAGCTGTCGGTTCTTACCTTTAAAGCCCTAAACAGCCTGGGTCTGGCCTCCATCTCCTGGGGGACGCCTCACTCCCTGGGTCCCGGATCCACAACCCCTGAAGTCGGTCAGGGACGCCCTTCTTGAGGTTCCCCGTGTGCAGCGGGGGCCCACGTTCAAGTGGATGTTTTCGGTGGTAGCACCGTGCCTGCGGAACTCCCTGCCGGCTGAGGCCCGTTTGTCCCCGGCAATCACCTCCTTCAGATGCTGTGGCAAGACTTGGCTGTTTGGGCGGGGGAGACAGGTAGTGGGTGGGGGGCTAGGGTGAGGGTGCTTTAATGTTTTTTATGGACTCTTAACCCATTTGGTTCTATACTACCATTTATTTTTATCTTGTATCTTTATTTTATTTATTGCAGCAATATTTTTATTTATTTATTTATTTATTTATTTATTTATTTTTATTGTTAGCCGCCCCGAAGGGGTCGGGATAAAAGTAACTGTATAAAAATAACATTGAAAAAAATGGGGTTGCCTGGAGCAATTGCCGGCCGAGCACAGAGTTGCAGCTGCTGTCCGCCCAGCAGATGGATAGCAGCTGCACCCCTGCTTAGTGCCCTAGGTTTGGGCAGCCTGCTCCGCCGGCGGAGCTCCTGGATGTCCCAGAGCACGCTCCGCCTCTACTCCACCTGCACATCCGGGGGGCTGCCTTTACCCAGACTGGCCGCTTGGAGGTGAAGTGGAGGAGAGGCGGGGCTGCTACGCGCCTGTTTACACCCATTGCGTAACGCAGCTTGGGGGGGCTTGTCCTCAGATTTTCTGCAGATCCCTCAAGCTGCTTTGGGTGAGTGTGGCCTCCATCGCCAAGGCTCACATGTTTATTTTATGTTCGCATTTAGATGCCGCCCCCCTCCTGCACAAGCAGCTTGGGGCGGCTAACAACATTTAAAAACATATACAATTAACCCCACATTAAAATAACCCCACAAAAAAAACCAATCCTAACCCAACCCACCCATCCCGTCTCCTCCCGTGGACCAGTCAGGTCTTACCCTATGAAAGGAGGGGAGGTCTACGGCCAGGTGGGCCTCCAACGGGAGAGAGTTCCACAGCCGCTAAGCGGCCGCCGAGAACACCCACCTCATGGTCGACGCCTGGGAGACCTGAGGAACCTCAAGTTCAGCGCCCCCGGCCGACCACAGAGGCCGATCCAGAATCCGGAGGGTGAGGCGATTCTGCAGATAGGTGGGGCCCAGGCCGTTTAGGGCTTCAAGGTCAAAACCAACACCTTGAATTGGGCCCGTTGCCTCTGGGATCTTTGCCCTGTGAGGTTAGTTACACCAAGCAATACAAATCACTGCTCTTCTGATTCAGAAGCAGTTTGCATTTCACTGGTGTAAATGACAGCACAGGGTGCAGCCAAAGCTTTTTGACAGCTGAACTAGACAAACACAAAGCTGCTGGCAGCTCCCTATTCTCTGCCTCCAGCCTGATTCCCAGACCACTTGCACATTGGTTGTCTACAGCCCTGTGAATACATCAAACCATTGCAGAGAGAAGCATTTCGTGCACCTCAGGAGCGGGGGAACCTCTTCCCTTTCCTCCCAGGAGCCACTTTGAAAAGGAGTCTAGGCTCCAAGGGCTGCCTAGAAGGCGGAAGCAGGAGTGCTTAGAGTATCCTAGAAAGGGGCCAAATAAAAACTATCCGCAGGCCGCATTGGACTCCTGGGTCTAGGTTCCCCACCCCTGGTCCAGCTTCCTCACTTAGCAGAAGCCCCTTCTTCAGCCATGCATCAACTCGGTTGTGAGCTTAGAGCAGGGGACCACATCTCCCCCCAAAGACTCAAGCACACTGTCAGTGTAACGGAAGCTCCGTCCTGGAGCCAGTGGGTGTCTTCAGAAAGACCTGGGGGGTGGCCACCCCCGTGTCCCCCCACAACCAGCTGTGCACAGTCCGCCAGCACAGCACCACCCACCCACCCCTTACACCATAGACCTGCGGGTGGATCACCCGACGCTCTACGCTGCCACCCACAGCTCGATGGCATTGCCCGGGGCAACCCCCAGCCCAGAGCGGAACTGCAGCGGCTGGCCACTGAGCAGACGGACAGCAGCTCTGCCTCCAGCTGGTGCCCCAGGGTTGGGTGGCCCGCTCTGCTGGCGGTGCTCTGGAATGTTCCGGAGCAGAGCAGGCGCCTCTGCTCCACCTGCAAATTTGGCGGCTTGCCTTTAGATGGACGGGCTACCTCGGTGAGAGAGCAGAGGCGTGGGTGCTGTCTGTCTGAAAGCACCCAACGAGCCTTCCCCCAAGCCTAGCACTGGGCAGCCATCTGATCTCTCCCTATGCAGGGTGGAAGTTAAATATTTCCAGATTGGAATTTGTGGAAAAAGAGAACCGTGCCATGACGTGACAATGGTGTGTCCTTCTCACCCGTGGTCCTGGACATTCCCTCTCTGTTGACCCCAAAGTCAATGCCTCCTGGCCCCAGTGGCACAGGATCCAGAGGTGGGCAAGCCATGGAGCTGGCATCAGCAGTGAACCTGCCCCAGTGGGGGTGTAAACCCAGCCTGGTGTTATCCACCCCCCCAATGGGTGCTGTAGCAGACTGGCCAGGGGGCTGCATGTGAAATGGTTGCCCCATCTGCCCTGGCCTAGTTATGGTTTGGGGGTGAGATGAGAGGTGTTAGCTACAAGAATTTGTGAGGGTCCAGAAGGGGCTAGTGGGGGGATGCAGCTGAGTATATCATGTAGGATTAGTGGGCCCTGCTCAGGTGTTGCCCCAAGATCCAGCTAACCTCCTCAGGTTTGCCTGGGATGCTGAGTCCAGGGAGGCGAGAGGAACCCATTTGATTTAAGGCAGTCAAGGGAGCAAGAAAGAGGGAATGCCCCCTCCAGTGTTTGCAGCCTGCAGTGCAGAAAGGCTGCCAAGAAAGAGCTGGGCTCACATTTTGCTCTAACCCATAATTGAAATGAAAGACTAATTTCCCAGGGCACCAGTGTCCTCAGCTTGGACTCATTGCGCCATAAAACATTCAAACAGTGGGTGTTTTAAAATCAGACACTCCCCCGCGCGGCCACCCAGGAGCCATGGATCTGACCGCCCGTCTGAAGGTGGAACGGCCAGATGCGTGGTCTCGTGAACCACAAGAGCACCCGCTCGTGGCCACTCACGGAGCACTGCTGGGAAAACCGGAGTGCGCCATGAATGGGCGGGAATGGGCGGCCACAGAGCCCCTGCCCATACGAACGGCAGCAGCCAGCCACGCCAACAGACAGGTCTGCCACTCATCACAGGCACCGTGGGCGGGCGGAGCGGGCGTTGCAAATCACAAGCACTGACCGGGAGCCCTGGGGAGCCTGGATTCCCCAGCACTCACCCCTGGGACATGTCACTTGCAAAGGCCGGCTTGGCACGCTTCCCCCTGCCCCGTGGCAGGGGGAGCGTGTAGTGGCAGTCTCCATGGCCGGGGTAGCCACGCTGGGAGCTGCCCGTTTGAATTGCTCGCCGCACGCTCCACCTGCATGGAGGCGCTGTGGCAGAGCCATGCTAGAGCCACGAACCCCCCCTTCCCCCCACCAGCACCTTGCTCATCGGGGTTCCCCACACGCTTCAAAGGCAATTTCGTTAGAAGTGTTGGCATCACCATTTGGGCAACACTGGGGTTTCTTCCGCAAGCAGGAGGTGCAGTCACCAAGCGGAAGAGCAGGGAAGGGGTAGGCCTGACCCCGCTGTGTGGAGAAATTCTCTCTCCCAAGACGCCACACAGAACTGGGCCTAGTCTCAGCTTGCCCTGGCATGCGGTGGGGTAGGCAGTTGAATGGCCTCCTCCACGGCTTTCAACAGTTCAGTGAACAATGGCCAGATTACCTTTCAATCTCACAGCGCCTTGTTTGGGCCAATTGGATGTGCTCCCCCGCCAGGCCTCATGTTCCATCCTCTCCCGAAGCCTTGACCCCTCTCTGCTTGCCCCACTCCACTCAGTCCCACTTGCCTCAACAAGGGGCCCAGCCACCTCATTGTGGTCAGCAGAGCCCAAGGTCCCCATAGCTTTCAGTCCTATTGTCTGTGGCCTTGCCTGGCTCTCCCAGCTGCTCCTGCAACGTGAGCTCTGGCGGCCCACCCTTCCTCTCTGCTATCTGCAAGGCTCCCACAAGGTCCTGGCCTTGGCTCCTCCTTCCCTCTCTAAGTAATCGCATTCACAATATGACACAATGTCCATATTGTCTGAGGGGCCAATAACCTCTCAGACAATATGGTTGAAGCTGAGCTCCTGATCCTCCACACACACACACCCACCCCCCGCCACTGTCCCATCCTCCCTGTCACCTTTGGCTCCTGTTTCTCCCTTCCCCACACCCCCTGGCTGCTTTCCCCTCTGGCTTTACCTGGTTTACCTACCTGGTGAAATCTTTGCTACAGTCCCTGTCATCCCCCCCCCCCCCTCCATTGGCTTCCCTTTCCCAGCTCTGACTTCTCAGTCATCAGGAAACCCAGCCTCCTCTATTTTGCTCTCCTGTCTTTAGGTTTGTTCTCATCACACCCTGCCTTTTTCATGGATCAACACCCCCACCCCATCTGCGTCTCTCTCTCTCCCTCACACACACACACACACCTCCCTCTCCAAAGCCGGCACCACAGCTCCATGCCAGTTGATGGCACTCTGAGGCATATGGGGTTTGTAGGGCCAATGACTGTGCTTATTAGTAAAGCTTTTGCCAAAGGCCACCCCCCTGCTCCAATACACTGGTACCTTGATACCTGCAAGGTTTGCCTAAGCCCTAGTTTGAACATCTTCCAGAGGCAATGTAAGACCTTTTTATTCGGCCAGGCATTTAATGGGCAGGGACAGACTGGGGTGGGTGAGTTATTATGCTCACTTATTGTGAGCCGCCCTGACCCTCAGGGGACAGGGCGGGATATAAATCTAAATTGAAAAACAAACAAAGGAGCCAGCTGCCTCCTTTGGGCTTTAGCCTGCACTTGGAGATTGTTTCCTTTCATTTATTTCAATGCCTCCTTCTCCCCCATTCCTCTGGTTGCTGCAGCTCAGCTCCTGTGACAATGCTTCTTTGGGGTCAGGAGCCTACGCTAAACTCTCCTGCTCTCACCAGAATCTCCCTGGGAACTTACAAAGCACAAGCTGATGGGAGCACCGTTTGGGGTGGATCTCTCTAAAAAAGAGCACTTCTAAGCACTAGCCCGCCCCCTCCCGCGGCACTACAATGGAAACTGCCCAGCCAGCGCTCCTTGGCACAAATCAGGCACATCTCAGATGCTTCTGGAATGCAAATACCAACTCAGTGCTCCCACGCATGCTATTCCACAAGAAACATGGGACGCAGTCCCCGATTCCCCCATAGGAAATGATCCCGTGGGTCTGGTGGCCAAGTTGGGTCACTGCAGCAAGCTGAGTTGACCCTGCTCTGGGGCCTGAAGCAGCAGCATTATTTGCCGCTTCGCTGTTTCCTGTTGACATTTCTACAGTCTTGCCGCCACGCTGACTGCATCTGCCATCTGTTTACGGCACTATCCAACATTCTGCAACAGTTCCAGGTGTCCTGCGGCACTTAAGATAACGGCAACGATTTACGACAGTTTTTTCGACATTTCTGACAGTTTTCCCGACACTCTAGCAACACAGTCCGACACTTTGTGGCATTTTCCGACACTTTATGGGACTTGCGACAGTGTCGGACAATTTCTCCGCTGCCGAGCAATAGCAACAGGCATTAGCAGAAAGCGGCAGTCAGCATCGGAACAAGTATGGGGAGGCCGCGTCCACGACGTGTTGGGAAAACGGCAATGGATGGGAGGTTTCTAACAGAATTGTTGGACACTGCCACATGAGGGAAACTTCCTGTGTGACTATGGAATAAGGTTCCCTTATTTTAGGGAGTGTCCCTTATTTCAGAGCCCTACAACTCTATAGAACATAATGGACGTCTCTTATTCTGATTTTATTTCATGCTTGGCGTAATATGGCCTTTTAACCGGAGCACCGTAAACTCCAACCACTTACCTACCCTTATTCTGAACACCATGGCTCCAGGGAACATGATTGACATCCCTTATTTCAGTATCCCCCAACGCTATAGCTCCCTTATTTTGAAAGTTTGATCTGACAATCCTACTATTGGACTGTGTCTATATTTGCTCCCCCAGGCAATGTCTGCTGGCTCCCTGGAATTATCTGTGGAGCAGTGACATTGTCCAGGAACCTGTCCCCATTCAATCCCTTCATTGTTAACCTCTGGCCCATGCTCCTTCACTGTAGGGTCATTATTTGTCTCCAGTAAGCAGCTGTTCCCCCGGTTCTTTCAGCACCCCCCGTTGGTAGCAGGGGACACTGCTCATCTGGGAAGGGGTGTGCTTGTACAGAACTGGCTTGCTCCAGGCACCAGCTAACCAGGAACAGCTGGGCTAAAGGCTGAGCTATTAAAGGCCACAGCACTGGCCAGCCAAAGGAGAGATGGATACCAGAGCAGGGGTTCCCATCCCCCCAAGTTTTACACGTGTGACTCTATTTCGATCTCCGGCAGCAACTAGGTCCGGCAAAGTTAGGATTACAACCCCCTTGCTGGGGGCATGACCCCTCCTGGGGTTCTGACCCTTAGTTTGGGAATCTCTGCATGAAGGACTGAGCACAGAGAGAGAGAGAGAGCACGCTCAGTAGGGAAAACCTGTGGACTTGACTTTGCTGGAGGCAGAAGCAGGTAATGAGACCAGTGCCCTGCTCCTGGGGAAACTGAGGCATAGGCCCAGCACTCTCCTAGGTCCTTGGGCCGACTACCACCACAGCCTAGGTTTGGGGTGCTAGATTGTCCCCAGTTCTCTTTCCTCACCAGTTAACAGGCATGGGTGAGAGTTGAAAAGTGTCTGACCAGTCTCACCCATCCCTCTCTCTCTCTCTTCTGCTCACACCATGGCTGCCTATTAGCCTGCCAGCCTTGTGTGCCCCGTCAGCTCTCCCACAGGGCTGTCGGGTGCGTAGCTCATGAATTCCAATCAAAGAGGGATGTCACAGAGGTGTTATATTAAGATCTGCTTTTCAATGCATACAGCTACAAGCACACGGCCCCAGCCAACGAAGCGGGGCTTGCCAGAGGCTGGGAAGGTCGGAGCCCCGAGCAGGCAGCGGTGGCCTATCACTTCTCTAACAACGGAGAGCTTGTGCAAGGCTTTAAGCTGCCCAGTTGTTCTCTCAAGGCAGGCAAGAACGCAGGCTGCAATCCTGTCACGTGACTCTCCTTTTTGCAACACTGTTTGCTTTCTGCAAAGCTGTCCTTGGGCGGGGTGGGGGGGGGACCGACCATAACACACCGCAAACAGCTGAAGCTTACTAGCTGCTGCCTTTTCCTCCTGCACAGCCGGCTTATTCTGGGGAGTATCAGCTGCCAGGCAGGGTGGAAACCATGATCACAGCTAGCAGCCTTAAATGCGTTTGAAGCTTGACTGAGGTTTGGACTCAGCTGGATTCTAACAGTGTAAATTTGGCCCAAAGCACATTAGAATCTGGTTAAAAGGCACACCTGATTCAGGTCGCGTTCATGGAACTGTGCCACTTGGGCAAAACAGGCAAGGCACCAGGGACCAACAATGTCCCATCCCTCCCACTGCAGCAAAGGTTAGGTTCCTGTACAGCTGATGCCACTCAGAACGAGGGCCATGTATATTCTGAAACTTCTCCCCACCAAATTCTGCAAACAAAAAACCCCAGTCTGCAATAAAGGACACAAATTAACAAAAACCCTACACATTATGCAAATTTTGAATGCAAATTAATTTCCCAGCATGCCACTGCATCAGTTTAGAATAGTTAGTGTGTTAAAGAAACCTCACAAAATACACATGGACTTATAAGCAGGGAGGCTCTTCTCTCCTCCAAATGGTCGTGGGCTGCTCCTCCTCAACAGCTGTTGTACACAGGGCTCCATGGCCACAGAATATTTACTCGCAGCTAACCTTGCCAACACCCCATTGGCTAGTTCACAGTGCAACATCTCATTGGCTAGCTCATAAATACGCTCCCCACTTAGGCTGTGATTCTGTGCTGGCAGAGGCCATTTTTGTGACAATTTGGTCAAAGGCAAAATTCTGCAAAAACGGCTTTGATGGCATAGCGCAGAATTCACAGAGAGCCTAGATTATACCCCTCTCTGCTGGGAATGCAGCCGCAGCTTAGCGGGCACACGCTCTGTAGCCACAGAGAGCCCTGATCCCTCTCCCACCCCTGCTGGAAGGGCATCATCGTTCAGTCTGCAGTTCCTCCGGAGAGCAGGCTGCTCCCTGCCAGCTCAGCAACCCTCGGGCAGGCTCAAGAGAATGGCCTCCAGATTCTGCTTGTCGGCTTGGATCTCCTCCAGGTCACTCTCAAAGGCCTGGATCTTCTGCTGCTGCTCCTCTGCCTCCTGCTGCAGGTGGCTCAGCTTCAGCCCCAGGGCTCCCGGCCCCGAGAGGCGCCGCTGAAGGCGGTCCAGCTGGAGGCGGCTGGCTTCCAGGACAGCCTCTGCCTGCGTGGTCTCGGTCAGATTGCCTGGGTGAGGCAAAGGGGATGGCAGTGAGAGAGAGAGAGAGGAAGCACGAAGCCAGCCCAGAGAAGGCCCAGTCAGAGAGACAAACACCCACAGCTACTGCCAAGGATAAAATAGGGTGCGTGATGCCAGTGCTGCCCCCAAACACAACACCCTTCTGCTGTCTGGGCTTCACCCCAGCTCACCGCTGCCTCATGGTGCAGTGAGACACTTCCTTCCCCATGCCTCCCCTTTCCCCATCTGCAACGCAGTAGAAATGCACATTTATTACCCTCTTTTGCAGAGCGTTTGGGGATTAAAACAAAGATTCCTAAAGCAGGAGTGGAGACCCTCCAGCCCATGGGTCAAATGCAGCCCGGGGCGGTTCTTTATTTGGTCTCCTTCCAATTCCTGGATCTGGCCCTGGGATCCAGTCTTAACCCTCAATCACTGAAAGAGTAAGGTCAGGGAAAGGGAGCAGAGAGGAGGGCATACACTCAAAATAAGGGATGGCCCGGAGAAGGGAAAGGGTTCTCTGTTCCTGCTCTAAAGTGTGTTCACTTAAGCTCTAACTAGGGTTGCCACCTCTGCAAACATTTAAGGAACACTGTCACCGAGGAACATAGGGTCACACGCGTGTAACACAGGCCTACATGTAGACTACAAGTCTAGTAAATATGTAAAGCAAAAGGTTCCACATGTATGTAATGTTACAATTGAGAACTGTAAAACCCAGATCAGGACTGTGACACGTGACCAAACTCCAGGAAGTAGGGACAGTTAAAAGATTGTATAGTGGCAAAACCCTTGCCAGATGGAACCCCGTGGAGATGCAAATGGATCGTCATGTTTGCCTGGGTTGCCTACGTGACAGGCCACACATTTCTCCGAGGCGGGAAACCCGAGACAAAGGGACCATGACAGATACTTAAGCAAGGGCCATTAAGTCAGCTTTGCTATCGCTTGTCCAGAGCCACCTTGAGCACTCTCATCTGCATCTAGCCAGCAAGGCTGGAAGCCATGAACTGAGAGACAGGGCTTTGCTTTCTAGCAACTCTAAGTCTGAAGATCCAGTTGCTTACACCAAGGGCTGAGAAGAACTTATGGGTAAGATGCTTATTTAGGAACTCAACCAGTATAGGTTAGGAATGTGTTATATTTACTTTTGATTTCTAGTAACCACTCTGATTCAGCAATCTTGCTTATGTAATCAATACACTTAACTTCTTATCTTTATGAAGAAATGTCTGTGTCTAACATTGGAACACAAGTGAGCAACAAGAGTCCTCAAGCTCTTGCGAACACAGAGATTAAAGAGTCTGTAAAGGGGAAGGATCGGGCCCTTGAGTGACAAAGGGGTGTCCCTGTGGCAGGCTTGAATCAGCCAGAGAGAGAAAACTGATCCAAGTGGGCTGTGCGTGAGGGAAACTGAGTCACTCAAACCCGGTAAAGTGGGGGTGCGGACCTCCAACCCGTGACAGTTGGCGCCCAACGAAAAGGGTCACGCTCAGCTTGTGGACCAACGTGTAGAAAGTAGAGGAGCACAGCCAGGTGACTGGAATCCTCTGAGGGGAGTAAATCCCATACCTGCAGAGACTGAAAGCCCCAGGAGTCAGGAACTCAGCTCTGAGAGAGTGAAATAAGCAGATCCTTGAACAGAGTGGCAGTTTGTTATTTTAGCCTTGATTTCGCGGATAGGGACAGAAAAAGGAAAACACACGAGAATGGCCCCTACAATCAAAGGACTAAAGAACATGAAAAAAGAGCAGCTTAGGAATGCAACAAAAGGGGGATAAACCCATCTGAACTTACTACAGACCAGATGAGACAGACCCTCCGGGAACATATGAAGTGGCAAGAGGGAGAGGAGGCAGCCGCCTCCCACGACAGGGCGAAGAGCGATTCCTCCGAAGAGGAGGATGGCATGCAGACTATCAGCGGAGAATTTCTGGAGTTTAAAATACATGTTGCAGGGCCTACAGCATTTATTGATTGATTATTATTAAGATATAGCACCAGCCGTGTACCCGGCCCGTACAATCAGTAGTTGTAGGCAGGACCCTACCCCAAGGAGCTTCCAATCTAAGAGGGTCAAGGAAGAAGTGAACATCGGGAGAGACAAGGAAAAATACATGCATTTTTCAAAAGGGTTCCTTAAAAAGGTGGCAACTCTAGCTCTAAGTCAATGGCTCTCAAACTTTTTGCCTGTGTGACTCCATTGAAAAACTGACTCTAATACCCATGATCCCAGAAAGCAACAAAGCCGTGTCGTATATATTCAACATCAGTTGGGATTAGGGGTTGCTAAGTTTTGAAATTTGACCCCGAGACTCCCCTAGGCCAAAAGGGGAGACTCAGGGTCAAATTGTGAAAGGTGGCGACCCTAGCTGGGATCATGAAGACCCAATCCACAGATGGTATGATGACCTCATTTGGGGTCCTGACCCACAAATGGGGAACTTCTGCTCTAAGTGAAACAGCCCCAGAGAGAAATGGAACTGGGCTGACTTTCCCTGTGATCAAAAGGTGCTAAAGGCAAGCAAGCAAGCACACAAACCCCAGAAACTGCAGCCTTAGTGCCATCCCTGAGTGGTTAAAAATCACAAGTGATAAGAAGTCATGAGATTTTAGAGCAATTTAAACACTTGGGGGATGGTTTCCTATTTGGCTTCCTGGCTCCTAAATTAAGTAACCCTTGGGGGTCAGACGTTTGTTCTCAGCAGGGCCAGAAAGTCACTTACAGGGGAAAAAAAACAAAACCCCAAGACAGCGTGACTCTAAGGCCGTTTTTAGACGTGCGCTGGGATCAGGCGCGGGAGCGGCGAAACAGCCGCGGTGCTGGTTTACACGAACCGGAAGCAGACGTTGTGCGCGTGATTGGCGGCCGCGCATTCTTTGCCGGCCGTGTATGTCCCCCCCGAGAAATCAGGCTGGTTCGAATGCGTGGCAAAGAATGCGCGGCCACCGATCACGCGCACAACTTCCGGTTCGTGTAAAACAGCGCCGCGGCTGTTTCGCCGCTCCCGCGCCTGATCCCCGCTGCACGTCTAGAAACGGCCTCAGGGTGCTTTCCGACGTGCATAAACGCGCCTGATTTGCCTCTGGGAGAAACAGATTAGGTGCTGCTTTTGTCACATGGGAAAACTAAGCCGCGCGGCTTTGGCGGCAATCATGTGGGAGATGCAAAGCTGGATTTTCGGGCTTTGCAATCCCTGCATGATCGCCGCCCAAGCCGTACGGCTGTTTTCCCTCGTGACAACAGCCGCACCTGGTTTTGCCTCCCGGAGTTTCTCGTCGAGGCAAATCGGGCGCGTTTCTGCATGGCGGAAAGAGTCCTAAGACAGGAGTCAGGAACCTTTTTCCTCCCAGGGGCCACTCTGAAAATGAGTACAAGCTCTAAATACAGCTGAGAATATAGAAGTTGGGGGCAGGGGTAAAGTCAGGAAAGGGGAGGGTCCAGTTCATGAATCTGTGCCATGGATCCACCCACTATCTGTGTGTGAATGTCCTCATCTCTTCTGCCTTCCCCCGAGCTCAGCCTGTCAGTGTTTGCGGGTAGGAACTGGATCCAGGGGCCAGATGTAGGAACTGGAAAGGGCCGAATAAGAAACTAGCCGTGGCCCCCTTTGGCCCCTGGGTCTGACGTTCCTCACACCTGCTCAGTTGAGAAAACGCATAAAATATGGCAAGAAATCCCCATAGCTGGCAATGCTGCCACTGCGTTAGCAGCAACACAACAAGCGCCTCCCCACCCAGTACCTACTGTGCGTGTGTGAAATCTCCCCTGGGAACAACGGTTAGCCAGTGAATACTGGGTGGGTAACGCGCTTGTCTAAAAAAACCCAAAGTGAGCTATTCCCCGCTCTCCCCAGCTGAGAAAGCCAGGAGGGGAAACCGAGGCAGAGAGGGCGGGTGTTTTTAAATGCGATGCTAACACACGTGGCCAGCCAGGATCCATTCCTCCGACCGACCACCGGAAGGGGGCGCAGCGGCACTCTCGAGAGCCACACCACACCCGCTCACAGCGCACTGCCAAGAAAGCCGGAGTGCGCCGTGCAAGCCAAACCAAAAAAGGGCATGGCAACGGGCGCCTGCCCACACATCCCCTGCCTGTATGAACTGGGGCGGCCACCCACCCCGGCAGACAAGTCGCCCGTTCACAGGCTCTGCGGGCAGGGGCCACGGAGGTTGCAAATCACAGGAACTGGCCGCCAGTGCTGGAAAGCCGGACTCCTCAGCACTCACGCCCAGGATGTGTCAGTTTCAAAGGCCAGCTCAGCATGCTTCTCCCTCCCCCATGGTGTGTGGGAGTGTGTGGGGGGAGTGTGTGGCGGCGGCGGCGGTAGCTACGCTGGGAGCCGCCCGTTAGAATCCCGCCCCACGCACTCCAACTGAGTGGCTGCTCACAGACCCTCCTTCCCCAAGCTTTGCTCATTTAAAAACACTCAAGAGAGAGGGGAAGGGACATGCCCAAGGCTACACAGTAAGGTAGTGGCAGAGATGGGGATAGACTGCAGTAGAACTTGCCCACGGTAGGTCAGTTTTAAAAATGCCTAAAAGTTCAACAGCTGCACAGGCCGCTAGTGGAAGAGCAAACTGAGCGTGAGTTCAATGTGTCAACAGCACCAGGCTCCTTGAGAGTCTGACTCACAACCTGGCTGCCTTCCCTGTCCCTCCACCCAGCCCACAGCTGATCCCAAAGTTACACACCGTTCTCACCACTGGGATCCAATGGGGAAAAGCTGGCCCCAGCCCCAGCAGCCGAAGCCACAAGCCAGAGGACACGAGGCATCTCTGAGCATCGTTCATCACGTCCTTTCACAGAAGAGCCAATCGGAGCATTTGGAAAGGAGTGTTCTCTTTGGCTTTGAGTGGCATCAAATGATCCAAACATGGTTTTAAAAATCAGATAGTGCATTGCCCTCTACTGTAGACCATGGGAACTGCTCAACCAGGCAGCATCTGGTTTTTGGAAGCATGGAGTGTAGGGTTATATGGCTCCAGGCGTGGAGTAAAGAGTCAGCCATGAAGCCCCGCCCCACCCCCAGGCAGCAACAGACAATGCCAACAAGCTTCCGTCATTCAGCCTGTGGCACAATCTGAAACAAGTGGGACCCCCCCCCTCCCCCCGAGGTGCCCTTGGGAATTGCAGGGCCTTGTGCAAAATTGTGGGTTGGTTGATCAGTGCAGTCAGAGCCCCTGGTGAGCACCCTTCCTAGCACAAGCTCATGGCCAACTCTGGCTGCTCCCCACTGAAATGATCGGGATGTCACGATGGGACTGGTTCTGCGGAGTTTAGACATCTCCAAGGGGACACTGCAGGAGATGGGAGACACGTCCCCAGGGGTGCTTGGGGGGCATATTCAACCAAAGCGACTGCAGGGCCCCCACTGGGGGTTCCGAGTGCACCACCCCACCAGGGTCTCCGAGTACATTGCCCCCACCCCGGATGCTGCACTAGGAAGTGGCCCTACCAAGGTCTCCGAGACCCAGCACAAGGAGGGGTCCCTTCTTCAAGTGCACCAACTGATCCACCATTTTGGATCAGGCACGTCGCTCTTCAGCCCGTCAGGGCCAGAAGCCCTTGGTGAGGGCAGAGTGCCGGGCTGTCTCAAGGAGGAAGTGGCGCGGCGTCTGCTCAAGAAACCATCGCTTGACGTTGACTCCCTCGCCAGCTATTGGCCTGTCTCTAACGTTCCCTTTTTAGGAAAGGTTGTTGAATGGGTCGTGGCTCAAGAGCTGCAGGGGCATCTTGATTGTATCAGTTTTCTTGATCCCTCTCTCAGTCGGGATTTCGTCCGGGGTATGGCACCGAGACTGCGCTTGTGGCACCGGCTGATGATCTACGCCAGGAATTGGATCGGGGTCAATTGACCCTGCTGATTTGATTAGATCTGTCGGCTGCGTTTGATACCGTTGATCGTGAGATGTTGGGGACGCGGCTGCGGGACTGGGCAGGGGTGGGCGGGACAGTTCTTGACTGGTTCCGCTTCTTCCTGGTCGGTTAAGAACTCAGTGAGTGGTACTTGGGGATTATTTTTCATCCTACCGAGACCTCTCGTGTGGAGTCCCGCAGGGTTCTGTTCTGTCCCCTCTCCTGTTCAATGTGTATATGCAGCCACTGGGCGAGCTGATTAGGGGGTTTGGCGTGCGGTGGCATCAAGATGCTGATGACCGCCAGCTTTACCTCTCTTTTTCAGCAGACCCAGGCCCGACGATCTCGGTGCTTACCCAGTGTCTGACAGCCGTGGGGGACTGGACGAGGGCTAATCAACTGAGGTTGAATCCTGACAAGACGGAGGTGATGCTGGTGGGTAAGGTGGTGGAGACGGCGGCCCCCGTTATTGATGGGGTCTGCCCTCTACTAGTCTCTCAGGTACAGAGTCTAGGGGTGCTCCTTGACTCGCAACTCCGCCTGGATGTTCAGGTGGAGGCTGTGGCGAGGAGCGCTTTCCGCCAATTACATCTGGTGCGACGGCTTCGGTCATATGTTTCAGACTCTGACCTGGCCGCTGTCATCCATGCTTAGAGACTACCTCTAGACTGGCCTACTGTAACGTGCTCTATGTGGGGTTACCCATGGCGACGGCTTGGAAATTGCAGCTGGTGCAGAATGCGGCGACCCGTCTCCCGGTGGGGTTGGGCCACCGGGAGCATATTACACTGGTGCTCACTGGCTGCCGGTAGTTTTCCGGGCCTAATTCAAGGTGTTGATGCTTGCCTATAAAACCCTAACCGGCCTAGGCCCTACCTCTCCGCAGGATCGCCTCACCCCCCCGGACTCTGGATCAGCCCCTGCGGTCGCCCAGGGGTGCCCTGCTTGAGGTCCCCATAGTTTTCCGGGGGGCCACACTGGGGAGGGCATTCTCAGTGGCCGCACCGCGCCTGTGGAACTCCCTTCCGGTTGGGGCCCAGTTGGCCCCGGATCTCCCCTCCTTTCAAAGAAGTTGTAAGACCTGGCTGTTCCACCAGGCGTTTGGCGGGGGAGATGGGTGATTGGGTGCGGGGAGTGGGTTAGGGTGGTGGGTGAGGCGGGATATTTTTATCCTCCTTTTATGAGTTGTTTTTAGCTTTACTGTTGTTTTATTTTTGTTGTGATTGTAAGCCACCCCGAGCTGCCTGTGGCAGGAGGGGTGGGGTAGCAAATTTTAATAAATAAATAAATAAATAAATTTGACACAAGGCCTTGCAATTCTCAAGAATGCCTCTGGGGGTCCCAATAGAACATTTCCCCCTCAACAGCCTGTGCCAAGGGCTTGTGCCGAGCTCCCTCAGTATGGCAGCAGTACATGTGAAAAGGCTCTGGGGATTGTAGCTGATCACCAACTGAGCAGGAGTCAGCGGTGCGATGCAGCTGCAAAAAAGGCTAATGCAGTTTTAGGCTTCACTAACAGAAGCATGGCTTCCAAGTCACGAGAAGTAATAGTTCCACTCTCTTCTACACTGGTCAGACCTCGCCGGGAGTGCTGTGTCCAGTTCTGGGCACCGCGCTTTAAGAAGGACATTGACAAATTGCAACGAGTACAGAGGAAGGTGACAAAGAGGGTCAGGGGTTTGGAAACCAAGTCCTGTGAGGAAAGGTTGAAGGAGCTGGGTGTGTTTAGCCTTGAGAAGAGAAGACTGAGGGGAGACATGAAGGGTTGCCACAGAGAGGATGGCAAAGACTTGTTCTCTGTTGCCCCTGAGGGCAAGACTAGAAATAATGGGCTCAAATGACAAGAAAGCAGATTTTGGTTGAACATTAGGAAGAACTTCCTAACAGCAAGAGCTGTTCGGCAGCAGAACAAATTGCTTAGGGAAGGGGTGGGCTCTTCTTCTCTGGAGGTTTTCAAAGGCTGGACGGCCGTCTGCCGGGGATGCTGTAGCTGCGGATTTCCTGCATTGAGCAAGGGCTTGGACTAGATGACCTCGGAGGTCCCTTCCAGCTCTACGATAAGTCCCAGGTGCCCTCCTGGCGGTCTGGGAGGTGGCCGTCTCTCTGGGCTCGTGAGCAGAGCTAGAGGAATAGCAAAGGCCTCCTGGACCAAGAGGACCCCAGCAAGGCCGGATGGAACAGGGGAAATGGGTGTACAATTGTTCCAGGGCAGCAGGCTCAGCCCCTCCCCCCAAATCCCCTTCAAGCTAGCATCTGTGTGAATAAAGTACCAGTTTCTACAACAATTGGCTTGGCTAGCCACCATGCGATGGGAACGGAACGGGAGATAGTGGGGTGTACCAGGGCCCCATCTTTCTCTCAAGAGGCCTGACGTCAGCACCCAGGGAGGGAAAGCACAACCTGCCTGACATGGTAGGTCTTTACCTAGGCTGTGGAGAAGGCTGCTCAGCATCTCAATGTCCCTCTCCAGGGAGCTCTGGGCTTCTCTTAGATTCTGGTCAGTACCAGCCAGCTCCATTGCCACCTGCTACCAGAGACAAATTTGTATATTAGTGACAACAGAGACACATGGGGGGGGGGGGGGGTCTCTCCCTGACAGCACCCCAAGTCCTGTGTAAGGATGTGTCCCGGCCTCAAATGCAAATGAAAGGTTTTTATTGGCTGTGCCCTGGCTACACGCACACCCGGGGGGATTCTCATTGGCTGTATCCTGGCTTCAACCCCATGTGAGGGAGTCTCATTGATTGTGTTCTGGCTCCACCCATACCTGGAGAAAGATTTCATTCCGGTTTCATCCCCATGCAGGGAAATTCTCATTAGCTGTATCCTATCTTCAACCCTATCTGAGGGATTCTCATTGGGTATGTCTGGCTCCGCCCTAATATGTAGGGATTCTCATTGGCTACATCCCCGCTCCACTCCCACACGGGGGATTTTCATTCGTAGTATCCCAGCAGTGACCACATTGGCTGTGTACCCACATGGAGTATTCTCATTGGCCATGCCTATATACCTCAGACCATATGCTACATTCACACTGGCGGCGCTAGACATACCACAGCCCATTGGGTATGAACCCCTGAGAGTTCCAGCTTTGGGCCTGTGTGGGGAGAAGCTAGGGGCAGCTCATCGGAGAGGCCCCTCTAGGTACTAGCAACACAGCTCACCTGGCCAGATACCTCTAGTTTCCCCCCAAGCTCCTTGGATGCTCGCTCCTGGCTGGAGATGGCCGATAGGGTTCCGTCAATTCGCCTGGAGAGCTCGCTGGCACGCCTGTGCTCCTGCTTCCCCTCCCTCAGCACGGCCTGGGACTTCTGTACGCAGAGCATGCAGCACGGGGTTAACACAGGCTTGGGCAGATTCTGAAGGGGTCTCAGGGGGTTGTATCTTTGAACAGGGACAGACTAAAGGAAGCAAGGACCTAGCTACCATGGAGCAAGGGGGTTCAGTTGAGCCCGGGCCGTGGACGCGGAGGGGGCCCTTTACAAGCGACCCGAACACTGCTAGGAAACTTTCAGAGTGAGCAGGGCCAACACTCTGCAAGTGGCCAGAGCACTGCTATGAAATGTTCAGAGTGGGTGGGGGCAAAGGGCCTTGCCATGAAAGACGTTTTAAGGGTGGGTGTAGCAGAGTGAGTTATAGCACCAGACAGCCAAAAAAGGTCGAGTGCTGACAATAGTAAAGGATCATGCTACAGGCTGGTGCTAAAGAGGTGCAGGCGCTAGCCTAAAGGAGGACAACAGCTATCACCTATTAGATGATCAAGCCTTAAGGACTGATGGGTATTTAAGAAGCGAATTGTCAGTCTGGTGGGGGAATTCATGGAGGAAGGCGCTCCAGAGAGCGACTCTCCACAAAAGGCAGGAGTGGAGCCACGTGGCACACCGTTGCTGGGTCAAGAGGAGTGCTGGAGAGAGGGGGCAAAGACACCCCTTAGAAGGAAGCTGTCTCACAAACGACTCTCAGGTGGGGCCTGTCCTTGTGTATGCCTAGGAAGGCTGTTTTGAGACTGTGAGAAACCCAGATACCCTGTTGGTGGAATGGGCTGGCTGTAGGGGAGGCAGAGGCCAGACTTAATAGCGCCTGAAGTGCACATGGGTAAAAGGACTTATCCCAGGATTGGGGTCTGGATCTGAAAGCCTTACCCCAGGATCGGGGCCAGATTGAGGAGGGGGGTATAACTGGGACATGAGCCCAAGCCCACCACGGCCTTGATAAACCACTGAAAGGAGGTGAGGGCCCCACACTAGGCCATACACTGGGGGAGGAGGCACTCTACCAGGCCCACTTATAATAATAATGTTTATTTCAGCTCTAGCTTTCGTCATGGCCAAACAAGACACCATAAGCCCCACTTATAGCATGTGTGACAGGGAGGACCTGTCCACCATCACAGCAAGGGCAAGAAGAGCTGGACTGGGAAGCAGGCAGGGTTATTATTATTATTATTATTAACAAACATTTATATAGCGCCAGCAGTGTACATGGCACTTTACAAAGTAATAAAATAGACTCCCTGCCCAGGGTTGCCACCTCTCCAATAAAGCCTTGTTTTTTCCAGGTCTGCCAGGACCTTAAGAAACTGGAGCTTCTGGGGGCGGCCACGTTGGAAAGGGGACATGCCACGGGGTCTTTCCCACTCCCTTTCCAACATGGCTCCGCCCCCTGCAGTGTCATGACATTACACTGATCTACAAAGGGCGGGGGCTACATCAGGAAGAGGCGTGGCAGCCTTTGCCCCATCCCTTTTCTGACATAGCCTTGCCCCCCCAAAGGAAATAATAATGTCCCCCCACCCCCAACAGGGTTGTTGTTAGGGTGAACTATATAAAGACCAAACACTGAAAGAGCTATATAAATAAATAATAATAATAATAATATCCTCTTGGACCTCGGCGCTCTCCCTGGCAATCCTCTCTGCTTCGTGGCCCGTCTTCTTGGCCATGGTGGAGACAGACGTTGCATTTCCCAGTATCCTCTCTGCTTGTTTGGTCTTCTTCTGGGCATCTCCAATCGCTCTGTCCCGAACAATCCCCATCTTCCTCCTCACGGCAGCCTGGCCTTTCTGACGCACAAATGCCCTCTTCATCTCTACGGAGGAAAGCAATATTAAGGAGAACAGGCCCGGTTCTTCCCTTTGGCGGCTCTTCCAGAGCCTGTCACCGCTGCACCCCTGCAAGCCCCGCCCACAGCTGGATGCAGAAGCCTCAGCCACTGCCCTCGGAGTCTCCAGAAAATTAAAGACGGATGCCGATCCAATCCCACCAGGCTGCTCCTACTAAGTTACCAAAGAACTGGACTCTCACTGAGGGCTTGTTCACATTCATTGCTAACCCCCAAGACACTTGCCTGTCCACCAGGGATAACTTTGAATATTCACAAACAGTCCAAAGAGGCGGAAGGGGAGGTATAAGTAACTCTGCAGCTGCTTGGGTTTCTTTGCCCTGCCAGGTCCTCTGCCATTGGGTTAGTATTCATATGATCACTCTAGTCTATGGGTTTGCTCAGTGGGGGGTTGCCAAAGCCTGAGTATTTTCCAGATGCCAAACAAGACCTGTTTACTTGGCAAAATAAAATAAAATTGCAGGCCATTCTTTGAGGAAAGGTGGTCTACAAATCTAAAAGATGGATGGATGGATGGATAAGGTGGGGGCTAGCAGGAGGGAGTTCCCCAAGGAGAAGGGAATGATCGGGTGATCCCACAGGAGAGACGCTTTGCACCCGGATTTTTACCATCCAAGCTGCTCCGTAAGGACTTTACTTCAGAGACCACGGCCTTTCCCTCCGAGACGGACGAGGCTGCCTGAGTCAGGGCGGCGTTTGCCCGTGTCCACAGCTGTAAGGGGAGAAAAGGCGGGAGCGAATGCAGGGAGGGAGGATGCCTTGGAATGAGACGGTTCTCCCCACTCCTGCTGTGCAGCGGGCACCTGGACAGGCTTTCTCTTGGGGAGGAGGATGTGTGGGAGAAACTGAGGCGGCACTGACTGCTCTACTGGCAAACTCTATAGTTCCCTTTGGAAAACCATTTCATTTCTTTTCAAAATTTGTATCCCACCCTATCCCTTAAGGCTTAGGGTGGCTTACAAGATTTCTCTCACTCTCACTCTCACAGAGCAATAAAACACAATGACCAAATTCCCTCATTATTATTATTATTATTATTATTAACAAACATTTATATAGCGCCAGCAGTGTACATGGCACTTTACAAAGTAATAAAATAGACACGGTCCCTGCCCCTAGGGCTTACAATCTGAGAGGCAGGAGCTGGGGGAGAGACTTAGGAAGGGGAACAGAGGGAGGGGTCTAACATTCATGAAGATGTGAGGTCTCAAGTGCACGTACTTGGCTTGGTTACGATGAGAATGACAGCAGGCAGGTCCATGTGGCAAGGATAAGGGTAAACAGATCGTAGGTATAGGAATAGTGGCTCAGCAGGATAAAGAGTCAGACAGAGCAGAGCGGAAGAGGTGATGTTCTACCTACCTCATCCATACCCCAACCACACAAAAAAGACACCCTCCCAAGGCTTGCATCCCACTCCCCTTGCTGGCGAGTCATGGTCTTTCCATCCTGCCCACCCAAGCCCATTATTCCACCCTCCCTGCATTTCCCTCTCCCCATCCTCCTAAAAACACAATGCAAAATATCAAACCACTCCCCTCGTTAAACACACTGCGTGAAATTCCCCCGACGTTAATGGGAGTTTGGGTGCTAAACCTTAGTTCCACCAGGGTTTGACCCTGTGAATCTAACTCCGCCGTGGCCTCACTCCCAGTAAAGGTGTTTCTGGGGCAGCAGCGAGGAGGGGTTTCCTTTTCCTCAATCCCACCCAGAAAGCTCTCCCTGCCCAGGTCCCTTGCTGCATGAGCCAGCAAAGCCCAGGCACGCACTCAAAGGCACCCTCTCTGGGGGGGGCTAGGCACGGTGACTACAGAGGAAGGCGTGGGCTCCCCAGGTGATTGGTAGCTGCAATGTACACGGAGGGGAGAGCATCGCCACTTCTTGTGGTTCTGGGAGTGTCAGGGCCAAAACTGTGAGAGGTGGCCACCCTAGAAGGGAGGAACAAAGCACTGGTGGGAAAAGGGTAGGGATGCTTAGGGCTCCCAGGTGGGACAGAAAGGACCGACCTCTCGGGGTGAAATCAACTCAGCATCACTTTCTGTACAGGACACGCAGCCAACTGATGCTACCGCCTTGCTCCCGTGAGTTGCTCCAGGACGGCTCAGAGGTAGCTCATGATCCAAGCCAAGTCTCCAGTAGATCACGGTGTGGGAAGGAGAGCAAGGCCAACACTCCAGGGAGCCTCTCTGGCGAGGAGACGGGCTAGGAGAGACCCTCCGGTGGGGTGGAGAAGGCTCTCTCTGAAAGGAGCGCTCCTTCCCACTACCAAGACTGCGTTTCTGGGGTGCCCCAGAGCTTGGATCCATCAGGAGGGGTCCTCCCAGCCTGGGGCGCTGGAGCCAACAGGTGGGATCTTGGGAGATTGCCCAAGGCCGATGCCTGGATCAAGCGGATCGCATGCACCGTGCGTCCGGCTCCCCGACGCTAGCGTTGCAAACAGAGCGGCTACTCTGATGCCGAGAGGGGTCTCTGTGAGGATCCCCCTAAGACCCACTCACCTCGCCCAGATCCTGTAGCCTCAGCGGTTCCTCCTGCAGCCTGGCCCACACCGCCTGAGACCCATTCACCACCAGCTCCATCTTCAGCCCCACAGACTGTGCCAGTGCTCTCCCATCCAAAGTCAGGTTCCCGGCTAGCAGCACCAGGGGACGCTGCGGGATCAGACACCAAACAGGTCAATTAGAAATAAGACTGCAAAGAGGGGCGGCCACATCCTCCAACAACAGAGAGCCAGGATGAGAGCGCGGAGGGAGGTCGGGCAGGCTAGTGGTTAGAGCACAGGATGGAGACGCAAGAGAGCAGCACTGCCATTCACAAATCACTTACTCCGAGCTTCAAATGTGGCAATTCAATTTCTGGAGTAAGCCGTCTGAGTGATGGCCCTACAGTCTTTCATCTCCCCTCCCCACAGCCCCTCTTCTCCATTCTGTTTTTCAGTGTCCCAAAGGGGATCAGAATGGTCCCCCAAAATCAGAGGAGCTTGCCGTGACTGTTGCACGGAGGCCCCTTGAGACAAATTTGTGACCCAGTACATCCTGCTCGTTGGGGGCCTCCCTACCTCCCACCTCACCCCCATCGCCTAGTACGGGGGTGGGAACCTCTGCCCCGTAGCTCCCTGTGCAGCAATGCTCTCCCTTTCTGGATTCTCAGACCTGGGGCCCTGTCCCACACAGGATGCTTCGGGCTGGGGCCACAGTCCCTGCAGAGAGTGCCCCACAGAGTGGACCTTTCCTTCCCTCCTCCACAGAATGCACCGTCCCATGGAGCCTGGCTCAGGTTGGGTAGAAGGTTCCTAGTGGCTGGCCAAGCCAATTACTGGAGAGACTGGTACTTTATTCACACAGATGCAATATTGTAGTTTTTAGGACCTACTTTGCACACACCCCACCCCCAAGTCTGGAAGCCTGGCACAATTGTACCCCTATTCTCCCCCTCTTGTAATGGCTGGTTGCACTAAGCAGCAGGCTCAGACAAGGCCTCATCTCTTCCCTCCATCCCCATGACAGACACATGAGGCCAGTGTAGTAGGGTGGCTTGTGCCGTCCCTGTTCCAAGCGGTTTGAAGCCGCTGGTTGGTGGCCCTTTAAGAAGTGCTGTCAAGCTGTGGTGGCCAGAGCTGCCGGCGCAAAGTGAAAGCTGCATGAAACTAACTAGAGCGGGGCTGGATGTACATTGAAGCAGCCCACCTTGACCAGTTAAAGCATTGGCGGCCTGGCTGTTGGCAGGAGTGTAAAAGCCGCAAGCAGCAGGTTGTCAAGGGAGCAATTTATGAAGCAGGGTGAAGCCAAGAGAGGCTTGGCCAGCTTGGCTGCCCTGACTGGTTGGACTATTGCACGGCCAAGTTAAAAAGAGGCCGGCTTGACAGGATGTGGAGGACGCATAACCAAGCCACAACTGAACGGAGGCTTAGAGGCTGCAGTGAGAAAGCAGCATGTCACGCCTGGGGGACCAGGAAGAGGATGTGGTGGCATGCACCTAAGTAGTCCTGGACGCCGAGAGGAAATTGTCGGTGTCAAACAGAGACTCTTGGACACCAGGGACTAAAAGAGGTTGTGAGTGGTAGCGGAACTGCCTGGACTTTATTTACCCCTGTAGGGCCTGCATTTCTCTCTAGAGGCTCTCAAGCCTCTAGAGAGGCTTGAGGGTGGGGCAGACAGAGCAGGCCCTGTTAGGACCTCGCAGGCCACAGCCGCTCCTTAGGCTCACAGTGGCAAAGTTCCCGAGCCCCTCAGGAATGGCAGTGGTGGCAGCAACACTCCTGAAGTATGCGCGTCCTGCAGGCACCCCCCCCCCATTTACTGGGGCTCCTGGGATAGGTACCTGCTATGGGGCTCCAACTGCCCCACTCAGGTAAGCTGTGTGGTGACCCCACCACTTCCCATCACCCCTTAGCCTCACCTCCTCCTGCTCTGGTAACACCCCCCCCCCCAAGACTTCATGTCCCGTGCCCCCATAAACTCTAAGACCAGCCCTGTCTTTCTTAAAACACAGACCCCAGAAGAAGATGCAATACCCCAGCAGCATTTGCCCTTGCTGTAAATGCCCCTCCCGTTTCCCCAAGCCCCACCCAAGGGGTGGAGCAATAAACCCTCTTTCCTTCCAAGTCCCTCCCACTCACACAGCTAGGCGGGGGGGGGGGGAAAGAGGGGGGGAACCTCTGAGGCTGCCAATGGGGCCTCTCCGTGCCCTACGGCTGGGAACCCTGTTGCACGATAAGGCCAGAACCGAGCGTCTTGCTGCCCACCGGGTCTGGAGTAGTGAGCCTCGAGAGGTTCTTTGCCATGTCCCTGTTGGCTTGTTGGATGGATGCAAAAGCTTTCTTGGCTTCGGCCACTGCCTCCTTCATCCCTGCACGGAGCTCCTCCTGCGTCTGCTGGATTCCCTGGTACCTACAGGGGAGAGAAGTCTGTCAGCCAGCAGGAACGGAAGGGGCAGTAGGCGCTCGCTGCAGGCGCTCCCATTACAAGCAGAGTAGATACCGAGACTGGAGAAGGGCAGGTTTGGGGAGGACAAGGTGGCCTGGTGCCTCTTGGAATTGGAAGCTGCTTCAGGCTGGCCTCTGTCCCTCTCAGCAAGCTGATTGGTGGCCTAGTGGAAGGTGGAGAGGTGGCCCCATCACTGGACATCTCAACAGCGCCTCAGGCCGCAATGAGACTTCACCAAGGTTTCCCATCTCTCCGGGTTTTGAGCCAGAGTCTACAGGCTCTGAGGGAAGCCCCAGTATCTCCAGTTCAGCTAGGGATGCTCCCCAGTAACCTAGAAAAATCCAGGGGGCGGCCAAGCTCAGAAAGGGGACAAGTCATAGGGACCGGAGCAAGTTCAGAGGACAACGATGTTGATTAAAGATCTGGAGGAAAGCAAGCCTGATGAGGACAGATTGAAGGAACTGGGTACGTCTAGCCTGGCGAAGAGAAAATGAAGGGAAGACAGGATAGTCTTCAAATAACTCAAGAGCTGCCACCAAGATGTTGGCAAAGAACTGGTCTGCCTCGCAGCAGAGGGCAGGAAGAGAAACAGTGGGCTCAAGTTACAGGAAGGGAGAGGTCAGGCCACAGGGAACAGCGGGCACTGGTTGGCAACAGAACAAGCTGCCTAGCAAGGTTTCGTTGGAGGTTTTCAAGAAGAGGCTGGACAGACCTTGGTCAGGGACACCGTAGCTGCTGCCGTCCTCCTGCATCCAAGCAGGGGTCGAATCAGATGACCCTCGAGGTCCCTTCCAACGTTACGATTCTGATCCCCTATGACGTCATGGCACTCCATAAGGGGAAGGGGCAGGACACCCTTCCAACGTGGCTTTGCCCCTAGCTTTGCCCCAGAGTCTCCAGGCACTGGGCGGAGCCTCAATTTCCCCAAGTTATCCAGGACGCCGCCATGTTGGAAAGGGGATGGGGGTGAAGGGGCTGCCCCACCCCTTTTCTGATGTGGCTCCACTCCCTGTGGAGTGTTGTGACATCATGAAGGGGCATGGCCAATAAGGAGTGGAAGAAATCCTTGGGCCCCGCCCTGTTTTAGCACAGCCACGCCCTTTTGGGTTCAAAGTATCCAGAAACCCCAGCCTTGTCCTTGGGAGTGGTTGGGTTCGGCCTTATCGCTCAAGGCCCAACTCCTCCACCCTTTGAAGTCGATGTCAAAACTCCATTCGGTTAAAAAGGTGGAGGATTGTTTTCTAAGCTGCGCCTGCCCTGCCCTTGCTTGGACAATGGAAAACCGCGACTCACCTGTCTTCCATCTCACCCCTGAATTCCAGGGTGGAGTTGTCCTCTAGGATGCTCTGCAGGAGAGCGTAGCTGGCAGTGGAGGCAAGCAGGGCTCTTTTTGCCATGGACTCCGCCAGCGCTGCTGTCTCCTCATGGCTGTGGAGAGAATGCCCCCGCCCCCCCCAAAGAGGGAGAGGGGATTAGAAGAGTCCCACATGAAGGCACAGGTTAGCTACCTGTCTGGGTGATCTGGCAGCCCAGTAGATCAGACAGGTCATGGCCAGTAACCCCGCTAGGCACTGAGAGCTGAGGGGGCAGGAGGCAGAAAAGAATCCAGCACATTCTCCTGCAGGGCTAATGACTGAAACCCAGAAGGATTTAGATGAGTCAGTGCAGGCTGGAGAAGGTCCCACCGCTGCCAGTGCTAGTGGCAGCCACCTAGTCCACCAGGGTTTCTGAGGCAGCCAGTGTATGAAAGAGCTGAGGAAGAGAGGCCAGCGACGGGGAGGGGATGGCTTGGTAGCCTATCAAGGGGTGGAGCCAAGAAAGGGCGGAGGTACAAAGAGCACCAAGGTCAGTCCGAGCAATAAGGGCTGGGCCCTGGGCCCTGCCGTTTGTGGGGGACATAGTTTGTGGGTCCCTCACAGGAATTGCTGCCAATCCTGAGGGGCCTGGAAGCCCCAGTAACATCACTGTGAGACCCCACCAGGGCTCCTGGGGTTTGTGGCGGCGGCAGGTCTGCTGGGGGCCCCTAGAGAGCCGTGTCAGGAAGGCTGCCAAACTGCGGGACAAGCACCAGACTGCGCCAGGGGTGTGGCTATGGGGGTGGGGGAGCAAGGCCGTGGGGTCCCCACATTTTATTTTCACTCTGGGCCTGGCAAATTCGAAGGCCAGTGCTGCAGAGCACAGGCTGTGGGAGGGGGATGGGTGCAGGGAGGCTGGGGAAGGCCCAGCCTTGAAGAAGAGGGTTTGATTTCAGAGAAAGCCCTTTGATATCAATGGGAGTCTGCACTCTGGGTGCAGGGTCCAAACCTTCATATGGAAGAAGGGGAGCCAGGTGCTGGTGGGAACAAGGTGATTTCTGGGGATGTGGGCAGACGAGGCAGGCGGTGAGGATGGTGTGTGCACGGTTATGTGTTTGAGGCATTTGTGCACGTGGATGAATGAGGCTGCATTCTCACCTGCGGTGCCGGCAGTGGGAGGGGCGAGGGAGACGCGACAGCGCAGAGGAGCCGGTGACCGGGAAAAGAGCCTGCATGTCAGGGCAGGATTTTGCACCCTGACATGTACGAGAAGCCACGGCAGATCCCCATGCGCACCGGCTCTTTTCCTGGCCACCGGCTCCTCCGCGCTGCTGCGTCTCACTCGCCCCTCCCGCTGCCGCCACCACCGCCGCAGGTGAGAATGCAGCCCCAGTGTACAGACATGCACTTCAAATCTAGGTTACCTTTTAGCGAGTGCCCCGGATTCCAGGGCCAGGTGACTCCAGTTTGTGGGCTGGTTTGAAACTTCCAGAGGAATCACCTTTAAACAACACACAACACCATGAGAACTAAATCTTCCCAGTTTAGACATGGACTTGTCTGGGGCAGACACCATATGATTCTAACACAAAGCTCAGTGTAGCTACACACAGGCTGTGGCGCGCTGTCTCCCTCTAGTGGTGGCGCTGGCCATGCACAGTCTGTGGTGTCCTGTCTCCCTCCAGTGGTGGCGCTGGCCCACGCACAGTCTGTGGCGCCCTGTCTCCCTCTAGTGGTGGCGCTGGCCATGCACAGGCTGTGGCGCTCTGTCTCCCCCCAGTGGTGGCGCTGGCCCACGCACAGTCTGTGGCGCCCTGTCTCCCTCTAGTGGTGGCGCTGGCCATGCACAGGCTGTGGCGCTCTGTCTCCCCCCAGTGGTGGCGCTGGCCCACGCACAGTCTGTGGCGCCCTGTCTCCCTCTAGTGGTGGCGCTGGCCATGCACAGGCTGTGGCGCTCTGTCTCCCCCCAGTGGTGGCGCTGGCCCACGCACAGTCTGTGGCGCCCTGTCTCCCTCTAGTGGTGGCGCTGGCCATGCACAGGCTGTGGCGCTCTGTCTCCCCCCAGTGGTGGCGCTGGCCCACGCACAGTCTGTGGCGCCCTGTCTCCCTCTAGTGGTGGCGCTGGCCATGCACAGGCTGTGGCGCTCTGTCTCCCCCCAGTGGTGGCGCTGGCCCACGCACAGTCTGTGGCGCCCTGTCTCCCTCTAGTGGTGGCGCTGGCCATGCACAGCCATTCTCTCTCCATCTAGTGGTGGTGCTGGGCCACACAGAGGGTCACAAGTTTGCTACTAGCTTAAGCTAACAGAATTGGACCTTATCTCCATCAGTATAGGTTCATGATTTGAGATCTAGAGGTTCCCAGGTCAGTTCTCACTGACAACACCCTAAGGTTGTTGGCATTATAAATACATCTCTCTACGTTAGCTCTGCCTCCCCAGCTTTCCTGGCAGAGGAGATCGAACTCCCCTCCTCTCCAACTTTGACAAGAGGGGATTAGAGAAGGGCTCTGGCTCCTAAATTACCCAGTGAGGTCTACACTTGGACAGGAGGGGAGAAACCCAGGGGTGCTGTTTCTCTACTGGGGGGACTAGGCTGGTGGGCTGAGTGCCTAGCCCAACCCTGTTGCTGGGGGATGGTACCCAAGCTGCCCTCCCCCCCATGGCAGCCATCACTGCCCCGAGTTCCTGAATATTACGACAGAGCCAGGTACCATCACAGCCAGTGTCTCCGCAGCCCGCTGGATCTCCCGCTGTGTCGACTGCAAGACGGTGCTGACGTCGGAGAAAAGGATGCAGGTTTTCTCGTCCCTGCTGCTGGCACAGCCCAGGGTTTCACTGGCGTTCCTCAGCCGGCTCCATGCATCATACACTGTGCCCCCCAGCTGAGCAGCCTGCTCTAGGAATACGGCCTTGGCACCTACAAGAGCAGAACAGTCCTGCAGCGGTCACCCCTGGGCCCTCCCTCCCTGGATCCTCTGCCTTGTGTCCATGCCCTGGAATACTGCTTTTGGGGGGCGTCCGCAGCCCAGGATAGGGGGTTATTTACCAGAGACTCATGCACTGTCTCCTTCCTTAGCTTTTCCCATTACACTCAGTGCCACCCTTTTGTGCTGACTGAGGCAATTTCCCTCTCTTGAGGCGGGTTCAAAAATTGTCCCACTTTGATCAAGTGCCCTTCATTGCTGAACACCCTTAGCTCATCGGCCCGATTGCGTCCACAGACCAGAAGTGAATGTGCTACCCTGGGCAAGGCTGCTTCAAAGCCATGAGGGAGGTGGATTGGTACGAACTTCAGATTGGTTTTTCAGCTACTCAGACTCTGAAGATGCCACCAGAACTTTAAAAGGGATTGGCCCCCAATGTGAGCTCCTGGCTAAACAGGATCTGGGCTCTTTTGCGATGCAAGGAGTATTCAGACACTCTCGCTCTATGAAAAGCCAGTGTGTATTTTGTTCCACTTTTAATCAGGGTAGATTTCCCTCCCAAACTGGGGTCAGATACACAACGCTCCTGGATGCCACGTCACTGGATGCAACTGGCAGACATGCAGGGAACTGGGGCCAAAACTGTGCAGAATCAGGGCTAGGTGTCATGTAGGATCGGGGCCAGGAGCAGGTTCAAGATCGAAGCCAGATTGGAGTACAGTCAGGGCCCAGGAACAGATTCAGAACTGGGCAGATGATGGTCACAGGAAGGGCGGCAAGACAAGATGACCCCCCACACCCCGCTGCCTTTATTTGGCAGGCAGCCAATCAAGAAGCTGGGTTGGGCAAGAGCCAATGGGGAGGCTAAGGGGCGTGGCCAAACAAGCACAGCCGCTATGTGCGAGAGCCTAGGCCCAGCCAGAGCCTAGTGGTGCAGTAAAGCCAACCCATTCCCCCAGGGTCCCAAGGATGCTAGTTCAGGGCCCAGTTTCTTACACCACCTTTGTCCAAATGAATGAAAGGCTTTCGTAGGCTGTGAAGGAAGCAGCATCTAGCCTTCTTCACCCTGGGCATCAAGGCTGGGAAGGGAGCTCTGAAACAGGCTCAGTCACACCTGGGGATCCAGCTACGATGTCCAAAGCTTCCCAACTCTCTGTATCCTACCCCACCCAGGGCAACAAGAGAGCCCTTCTCTGCCCACCCCTCGCTCTACCTTGCAGCAGGAAACGGCTGTGGAGAGAGTCTCCTCGCCGGGGCTCCTCGCCCAGCACCGGGTAGTGGGGACTAGGGTGGCTGCAGTCAGGTTTCTGCAGCCACACCTCCAGCTTGGTCAGCTTGGCCTTCAGCTTTTCAGCCTGGGAGGGAAACACCACAGGGTTTCAGAGGAGGTGGCTGACACTCAGGGCACAGAGGGAGCCAGGCTAAGGGAGTGCCTCTGCAGTGTACAATAGGATGATCGAAGACAGGACAGGGGGGCAGCATGCAGATCTTGGGGGGGGGGGCAGACTCCAGCCCACGGCCTAATCTCGCCCACAGCTGTTTTTTATTTGGCCCCTTTCCAATTTCTGGATCTGGCCTATGGATCCAGCCCCCACCCTCAAGTACTGAAGGAGCGAGCTCGGGGGAAGGGAGCAGAGATGAGGGCACGCATCCAAGGAGAGGGGGATGGATCCATGGCACAGAGCCATGATCTGGACCTTCCCCTTCCTTCACCCATCCTGTGCACCTTCACCTGTGCCCTTTCCCCCGATTTAGCACAGAGTTTCGTGGTGGCAGCAGCAGGATGGAGGGCAGGGGAGGCAGTGGTGGAAGCTGGATGGGGTGAAACCGGTGTCCTCTAGGTGGAACCACCCCGATCCAGCTTCCGCCGCCAGCCCACCCCTCTCCAGCTGCTGACATGGCTTCTTCTGCAGCCAATCCCGCTGTGGCCAAGCTTCACAGAGGGGGTGGGGGGAGGGGATGGCCACCTGGGGCAGCAAATATCCTCACGCCGGCCCTGATAGCTATAACCACGTGACGGTGCGGTGGGCAGGATGGGGATACACTAGCCCAGAGCCACACTTTCTGGCTGGTGCCCAGATGAAGGGGCAGAGCGGACCCAGCATCCTGGAGGTTCTGGCGATGGAGGTGTCGACTGGGATGGAGAGGACCAACGAGAAAGCACGGTGAGCCCCACGGGGAAAAGAGCTGTGGGGAGGCCTAAGGGCAAGAGTGGATACGAGACTGGGGTGTGTGTGTGTGAAGGGGATCCTAAAAAGGCATGTGCAGGGAGACTGGGGATGGGCAGGGAAGGGCGTGAGGTAGAACTCTGCAGCCTGACCTGAGGCCTAAATGGGGGGGGGGGGGGGGATTGGGCTCCCCAGCAGCAGGAGGCCCCACCCCTCCATGCTCTACACTGGGGGTGGGGTCACTTTAGAGAGAGGTGGGGAGCACATTAGCCCCTCCCCTCAGAACACCATGATGTCATGGCACTCCATTGGGGGTGTCACGTTATAAAGGGGCGGGGGAATGCTTTGGTCCTGCCCTTCCTGGGCATAACTCCGCCCTCCATGGAGCATTGTGATGTCATGGCGCTCGGTGGGGCGGAGCTATGGTGCCCACCCGCTCCTTTTTGGACACTACAGGGCACCGTCGGGGTTGGGGAGGCACCGGGCCACCTACACATGTAAGAGCCCTGCTGCACCAGGTTTGGGAACAGAGCAGGCTCTAGCGCGGGGAGAAGAGGGTTAATAGGAGGGTCTGGAAGAGGCAGAGAGACTGAAGGAGGCGGGGGTCTCAGGGAGATGAAGGTGCTGCTAGCCGCCTCCTACCAACCCAGGGCCGCTGGGGATGGATAGGAAGAAAGTCTGCAAAGTGGGAGAGAAACCACCGGGCTTTGCCACCTCAGGCACAGGCTCAGCTGTGGAGGGAGGGAAGAAGGTACCCTACCTCGTCCTTCACCAGCGAATAGCAGAGGGGGCACTCCTGGCAATCCGAGCTCTCGGGGCCGTAGAAGAAATTGGCCTCGCACTGGTCGCACTTGTACCCCACGAAGCCCCGTCGGCACACACACATGCTGTTCTCACGGCACTGCGGCGAGGCGGAGCCCAGCGGGGAGCAGTGACAAGCTGAAAACAGAAGAAAGGCATCAAGGCAGAGGTCAGCACGGGGGAGGGGGGTGGGGCGAGATCCAGACACTGAAGCTGCACAAGGGACTAGTGGGGCCACTGTCTACCTGCTACTGTCCCTGTCGGACACTATGGATCTGAGCTAGCGGGCTTGGGGCGTTTGATTATTACACGGTATCCCATTAGAAATCTGGGATAAGTTAATTATATTTGGCTTTTACATGCATAGCATGTAACCACATTGCGTTCCCAGCTTGTGCAGAGGCAGTGGCGCTTTGTCCCCCCCCTAGTGGTGGCACTGGGCCACGTAGAGACTATGGCGCTCTGTTCCCCCCCCTAGTGGCGGCACTGGGCCACGCAGAGACTGGCACTCTGTCCCCCTCTAGTGGTGGCACTGGGCCACGCAGACTGTGGTGTTCCATTCCCCTCAAGTGGCGGTGCTGGGCCATGAGGAGGCTGTGGTGCTCTGCCCCCCTCTAGTGGCAGCACTGGGCTATGCAGAGGCTGTGGTGCTCTGCCCCCCTCTAGTGGCAGCACTGGGCTATGCAGAGGCTGTGGCACTCTGTGGCCCTCTAGTGGCAGTGCTGGGCCACGCAGAGGCCATGGTGCTCTGTCCCCCCTCCAGTGGCAGTACTGGCTTATTGAGTGGGCGATGGAGCGGAGATATATTCCCCATTGGTGCTGGGCAAGATTCCCCAGTTCCAAGGTGCCCTGTAGCAGGTCTTGCTGTGCCAACCATTACTGCAAATAACAGGCAGCCCAGCTTCAACCACCCTGCAGAAAAACATAAGAGAAAGATACAGAAGGGCTGGAAAACTCAGCTCCACGTGGCAAAATGTCATCATCCTCATTACCTCTGCAGCCCTGGATGGAGAAGCCGAAGAAGCCATTCTCGCACCGGTCACACGACTCTCCTTCTATGCCAGGATGGCAGCTGCACTGCCCAGTGAGTGGGTGACACTGGCTATTCTGGGATCCCACTGGGTGGCACTTGCATCTGACACAAGAGAGACCCAAAGTGAGGGCAACAAGCAGAGACAAGCTGTGTGTGTAGAGCAGGGTGTGGGGTACCACTTCCCACCCAGTGGCCATCACTTTTATTTAATTAATTTATTTATTTATATTAAAACTTATATGCCGCCCGCCTCAGGCATCTCGGGGCGGCTAACAACATTTAAAAAAAATTGAAAACATTAAAATACACAGTAATAAAACGACAATTAAAACAAGCTAAAAAGCCCATACCCACCCACCGTAACCCTTTGAACATCGGTACGAGCTCCCAGGGCCACAGAGAAGTTGGAGGGGAGGATGCTTAAGGGGGTGCACTCAGGAAGAGAAGGGTCCAGATCACAGACCTGTGCCATAGATCCGTTCCCTCGACTTCCGTGCCGGCCCTCATCTCTGCTCCCTTCTCCTGAGCTCAGTCTTTCCAGTTCCTGGATCTGGATCCTGTTTCTACCCTCATGTACCGAAAGGGACCAAATAAAACCTAGCTGCAGGCAGTATTTGGCCTCCTGGCCTGAGGTTACCCCGCTCCTGGTCTCGGAGGAGCTGGGTGGGTGAGGTCAAAGTGCCAAAGGCCACACTCACTGGGAGGGAGATGCCAGCCCGTTGTTTCAGTGCCTTGGGGGTGTCGGAGGGCACTCGCCTACATTAAGTCCTCGCAGGATTAAGGCCACACTCTCACCTTGATATGAAATTACTCCCAGCCAGGATCTTCCCTTTGTGCTCTATTCACCCACTGCCAAAAACTAGCCCTCCCTGGCCTCGCAACGTCTCCTACTGGAGGAAGACCCCTCCCCTGCCTCCCAGCTACTTTCTCTCTGCAACACTCTCTGGTTGGGTGGTCTAGTCAGCTGAGCATTAGAAAGGCTGGCTGTAGCTAGGTGCTTCCCACGGAGACCCAGCTCCTGCAGCAGTTTTACCCAACACCACTCTGGCCTCGTGGGATCCAGGCTCTTCCCAGCCTTCTCTACCCCTATTAGGAGTAAGGGCAGGGAACACCAGCCAGAAGGGCAGAGGGGGGTTTTGGTGCAAGCCCCAAGCGCTCTGCAAAATGGCCAGGGCAGATGCCGGTCCCAATGAACCGAACAGCAATGATTCTCTCACGGATGCGAGTGGAACCAGGGACAGCAGCCACCCAGGAAAATGAGCCGGCATTTGGAAGCAATCCGGCTCTTACAGGTGCACTGTACAGCAAACACAGGGTCAAGGAGACTTCTGAACTCTCCAATGGCTAGATCCAGCATGCCTGATGGGTTGCATGTGGTATTGGACCACAAGGCTAGAGCAAGCTGGTAGAAACTTTCCAATCCAATTAGATTAGGGGTTGAAAAATAGCCTTTTTTTCAAATATAGCACATCAAACATGTGTAGCTCTTTGGACCCCTCTAGTGTTAGTTGCTGGTTACCTCAGGTCAGTAGTAGACCATCAACCTCTTCATGGCCCAGCACCACCTCTAGAGGCAGACACAGCACCACAGCCTCTGCGTGGCCAAGCATCACCACTAGAGGGGGACAGAGTACCACAGCCTCTGTGTGGCCCAACGCCATCACTAGAGGGGGACAGAGCACCACAGCCTCTGTGTGGCCAAGCATCACCACTAGAGGGGGACAGAGCACCACAGCCTCTGCGCGGCCAAGCATCACCACTAGAGGGGGACAGAGCACCACAGCCTCTGCGTGGCCAAGCATCACCACTAGAGGGGGGCAGAGCACCACAGCCTCTGCGTGGCCAAGCATCACCACTAGAGGGGGACAGAGCGCCACAGCCTCTGTGCAGCCCAGCGCCACCACTAGAGGGGGACAGAGCGCCACAGCCTCTGCGTGGCCGAGCGCCACTACTAGAGGGGGACAGAGCACCACAACCTGTGTGGCCCAGCACCACCACTAGAGGGAGATAGAGTGCTACATAGTGTGCGCGTTACACAACAACTAACATTTTAGGGGGGGCGGGGGGAATAACTTCTGACGATTTTTTGTATTTTCAAAAAAAATGTGTCCTTGGCAATTCCAGAACAATTCTTGTATTTATTCTTTGGATTTTCCCAACCAGAATTAATTGTTAAACTCTCCCCCCTCCACCACCCCCAATTTTGGACACTGAAAAAAGGAATAAATAATTCCATTTCTGATGCCTCGGACCCAAAATGAATCGAGTTACACAATGCTTCCCTAAAACCACCACCCCCACACACAAAATCTCACTCCCCTGCCATGACACCCTGACGAAGGCTCCATCTCTCCCCTACCTCTTGCATCCATTGCGCGGCTGCAGGTCATGATAGCCCGGCTGGCAGTGACCACAGTCCCGCCCAGTCACATGAGGGAGGCAGACGCACTGGCCCGTGGCAGGATCGCAGGTGTCGGGCCCACGTGCTGAGCCAACAGCGTGACAAGCGCAGGCTAAGAGGGAGGAGAAACACTGTGAAGCTGTATTGTGTGCTGCAATCACCATACTTAGGCCTGGCCGCGAGCGAGTCCTCACCCACGGTTTCTCCGGAGCAGAGAGAACCTATATAGCAGTGCAAAGCCTCGGAGGAGGGCTGGCCCTTTAAGGCAGCTAGCATGGTTACAGGTATTAGCGGGGCTACAGGCGCTGCGCAGAACAAAGGACAGCGCCTATGGCTGCATTCACACCTGACGGCAGCGCAGCTTTGAAAACAGACGCGAGGCAAAGACATAGCGGAAGGAGGCGCCAGATGCCGGAAACAGTGTCGGTGCGAACGGGGCTCTGCCGCAACATTCCTCGCGGATGACAGGGCGCAAAATCCAGCCCTGTCGTCCGCGAGGGTCATCGCAGCAGAACCCCGTTCACACCGGCGCTGCTTCTGGCATCTGGCTCCTCCCTCCGCCACTGTCACCGGGGGTCGGGGACGTACACACTCAAGGCGAAGCCACTCACACTTAGTACTCTGGCCCTTGTTCTGCACACGTGGAGTGGCGGTAATATGCCCAGCAGGATAGAAGTTTGGCCCTAGGGATCTCTGTGAGATCAGGCCTCTATCATCATTGGGCGCAGAGCAACACAGGGAGATCAGAGCCTTGCCCCAACTGGCACTCACTCCAGACACACCAAGTGGGAGGGGAAAGGTCACTTGTGGGGACACGTGTGGGGGTGGGTGAGGGCCCAGGACACAGGGGTAGGGAGAAGGGGACTGCACACAGGGAAGGAGCCCGGGTGGGGGCAGGGTCTGTCGTGGCACACATAACAACATAAGAAGTGCCAGACTGGGTCAGACCAACGGTCCAACGAGCCCAGCATCCTGTCTCCGACAGTGGCCAATCACAGGGGCCGGGGAGAAGCACCCAACAGGTCACCATGCTATCCATTCCCTGTGGGCCATCCCCAGGCTCCCGACAGTAAAGGGTTTTGTTCCCCAGTCCTATCTGGCTAATAGCTGCTAATGGAACTATCTTCTAGAAACTTGTCCAAACCTCTTTTAAACTCAGCTATAGTACTGGCCTTGACCACCTCCCCTGGCAGTAAATTCCACAACCTAATTGTACGCTGAGTGAAAAAATACTTTCTTTTGTTTGTTTTTACTCTGCCACCTGTGAGTTTCATGGAGTGTCCCCTAGTTTTAGTACTAGTTGAGAGGGTAAATAACCGTTCCCTGTTTACAAGTTCCACACCACTCATGATTTTATAGACCTCTATCATATCTCCTCTCAGC
>QEPC01005805.1:373106-422939 GCA_003113815.1 Sphenodon punctatus
CACACACACAATATCACGCAAGTAACAAGAGACACAGAACTCAACACTTAGCTTTGCAGGGGGGCCGGTTTCTCTCAGATTACCAGCGCTGTGTTGAGCGCTGCGCTGGTGTTTATACTGAAGGACCCACCCCCGTGCATGCATGCAGGCATGCTGAGCACCGCAGCGACGTTGCGTGGGGGTGAAGGCGGAGCAACCGCTGGCCTTGGAACGGGGCCGGTTACCATGGGGACCGGCGCCCGTGTCGTGCCAAGCTCTTGCTGGTGGCGTCCCGCCGCGCCAGGTGTTGCCGGGGATGGTCACGAAGGGCCCGGAGCCACCGCCGGTAAGCGGGACTCACAGCTACGTCTTTGCCTCGCGTCAGTTTCAAGGCCGCTGCTGCCAGCAGGGGTGAACGCGGCCTTAGTGGAAGCAGAGCCAGCCCAGAGAGGAATAAAGCCTGAGTCAGAGGTCAGTGCAGGGGAGACGGAGAGAGAGGCAGGAGCTGGAGCTGGACTCGGCCTCAAACAGGGAGCTGCTTGGGAGCAGCTAGAAGCCTCAGACAAGGGAGGGTCCAGGAGGGACAGAGGCGGCTACGGGAGGCTGGGTGGAAGCTCTGCTTCAAGGACTAAGCAACCAAGAAGAGAGGGCTGGCTGTTGTGGTGAGCTGGACACTGGCTGTGGGAGAAATTGGTGCCTGAGCAAGAGGAAAGTTGCCTGGCAATACAGAACTGGGAGCCAACGAATGGTTGGTGCCTGGCTAGAGAACTGTGGGTACAAGGCCTGGATACCGATGGCTATCGACTGTTTATGGTGGAGAATTAACAGCGTGTGGGATAAAGACGGTGAGCTAATTCCCAAGAGTGAATGACTGCTGAGCCCCTAATCCTGCCAAGACTTACCCAGGGTGAGACACAACCTGCATGGCCGCCCGTTATTCTATGACCTCGTATGTAACCCTCTAGCTACGGAAAGACACCGAGAACCATAACCTAGCACGGCAAAGGGAGTGACCCAAATGAGAGGGGCTGGCAGTAACAGCTACCATAAAGCATGGAGGGCTGCCAAGGGTGCCAGCAGAATTATGTTTGGGGCTTTGCCCTGGCATTTCTGACACAACCGTGCCCTTTTCCAAGCATTGTGACCTCATGATGCTCAGGAAAGGGGGGGGGGGGGTCATGCCAGAAAGGGGCGAGGTAAAGAGGGTCCCTGCCTCTATTTGATGTGACCCCCCCCCCCCATCTTTTCCAATCATTGGTGTCACGATGCTTAGAAGGGGAAGGAACAAGTGGGAAATTGGCGGAGGGGGGAATTACACCCCCTTGTATTCTCCATGACAGCTGCACCACTTAGTCTGCATGAAAGAAGCTGAAGCAGAGAAGTGGGGCAGACAGGGTTAAACTTAGCCCAGTATCCTGTCTCCAGTCAGTACTGGAGTTCAGAGGAAGTTTTTACAAATAGGGCATCTGTCATATCCTCTTCTGACATCATTCCCAGCTCTGGAAAGGAGTGTGTTCTGTGGCTAAAGCAGGGGATAAGTATCCTGGCCTTCATTCCCCAGCTGGGGAAGAGATTGTGGTTAGGGCATTGGCTAGCATGTCAGGATTTGCTTCCTCTGTTCGCAGCTCTGCCACTGACTCTGCTGCAGGGCTTTGGAGAGAGTCGCTTCACCCTGTCTGCCTCATTTCCCCCAGCTGCAAAATCAAGGGGATCCCAAGGAAACATGCCCACTCACACGGCACTGCTCTGAGAAAGGGCAGTCGCTGCACCAAAGCTGATCAAGGCACTCTGAAAGAAGCGCTGAGAAAGGAAATAACCTTGGGCTGCTGGGACAGATGGGCGGGAGGTTATTTGGCCAAGTCTGGGCCTAGTCACATGGGCTGAAACTCCCTTCCCCCACAAACACACTCTAACCCTAGACACCCTGCTCTCCACACCACACTCCTCCTCTGGCCCTTTAACGATCTTAGGGGCCAAGATCAGTCCACAGGCTCTAGGGCACTCCCTGTAACACCCAGAGAAATCAGGACTTCCAGTGGACAAGTCAGAAATAGGAGCTTCCCTGCCCCCACCTCTATGGAGTATCGTGACGGTCCGTGAAGGATGGGGTTATGTCAAAAAGGGCAGTGACAACCCCATTGCTCCACCCCTTTTCCCGAAATGGTCCTGCCCCCTGCAGAGTGTCTATAAGGGGCGGGGTTATTTCAGAAAGGGGTGTGATAGCCCATTGCGCCCGCCCCTGCCAATGTGGCCCTGCTCCCTCTGGGCCTTCACCCTACACCCTCTGGGATCTGGGGCAGGGAGAACCCAGCCTCCTGGGGAGACGGAGGGAGGCTCGATACTCACGTGCACATTTCCCAGTGAGGCTGGAGGCCAGCGCGTTGCCATAGAAACCCTCCCGGCATCTCTCACAGCGCTCCCCGGCCGTGTGGTGCAGGCAGCGCAGACACCGGCCTGAGAGGGGGTCACAGTTCCCGACGGCGTTGGGATCTACGTTGCTGTTGCACTGGCATGGGCTGCAGGGGCGGACTGGGCCATTCCTCCCCAAGGGGTCCCCGAAAAAGCCATCATCACAAAGCTCACAGCGTCTCCCTGAAGAATGGGGGAAACAAGGGGAACCAGTCTGCCTGCCAGTCAGGGTAGCACGATCTACATGTCCTGCTCTAGCCCCCTCTAGTGATGCTGAAGACTGCTTCTTGTAGAGACTAGCAGAGCTCGGTCCTTTAGCACGGAGGGGAAAGGAGCATGTTTCTGGGTCGAATCGTTCCCAGTTCAATCCCAACAACCCACCAAAGGCATCAAGTTACGCAGACATCCACCAGTCTCTGATAGCTAGACTTGTATTTCAAAGTAACTGTGTGGACACTAATCAGCATGAGGATGGGGACTATGGTTCTGTGATCGTTAGTTATGTCTCCATTAGGGGAAATGGCCACAGTTTAGACAGTTTGTCTGAATGCTACTTAAGTGGAGTAGTTACTTGGGTTTACCTCTGTGCATCAGAATGTGGCCTGAGACTGTTCGATCCCGCACCCTCCTCCCCCGTCTAATACCTTACCTCTCTGCCTCTGCGGGCAGTGCGTACACACCACCTCGCCACTATCGGGGATGGTTGTGCAAGGGGAGCGGCCTGGGCACGGACAGGGAGGGCAGTCATCAAAACGGCCTACAAAGGGGTTGCCGTAGAAACCGGTAGCACAGCGCTCACAGGAAAGGCCTTCGGTGTTGTGCAGGCACTGGCAGACGCCTGGCAGGAGAGAGCAGAAAAAAGCCCAGGGTCAGAGAGGAGGAAATCCCAGGGTCAGAAAGGAGGAAATCCAGCAGCTCTGGCTGCACTAAATTTGCCTTAAGTCAGGATCAATGGGAGAAGGAGAGGGCCTGGCTCGTTAAAACACTTAAATATCCAAGGGTAACCTCGCTGAGGTCATGCTGGTATAGCTGTCCCCATAGCTAGAGGTTCAGCCATCACAAAATGATGGGCCGATCAGGAACCCCGCACACCTTCCATATCCTCCTCCCAGATGGCCTCTCAACGCTGCTTTGCTAGGAACGGAGTAGTTCCCACATTCCTCATCAATCCAGTCTCGGTGTAGCTTTCCTCTCTGCCTCACTAGCAAGCCTTCCCCCATCCCACCACTCATGCTGCCCTAGCAGCTGATAAGGGGGCAGCCCGTGTCTTTGCAAGAGGCCAAGTCTCCCCACTTCCTGTCGAGACCCTGGAGGGTCCTCTCATCTGTTCCGTGTTTAATAATAATATCTGACATTTATACAGTGCTCCTCCGCCAGATGGCGCTCGGAGCGCTTTACAACATTTAAAATACAATAAAACACTAGATATACAATCAATTTTAAACCATTTTAAAAGGGGAAGGTTAAAAAATAACAACGACATGAAGGGGGAACGAGCAATGGATCCTCTAAAAGCACTCAGAAAACAAAAAGGTTTTCAAGTGCTTTTTGTAGGCGAGGAGGGAGGAATGAAGGCAAATATTTGGAGGGAGGACGTTCCACACAGAAGAAGAAGCTGCCACAGCAAAGGCCCAATCACCCGCTGACTTAAGGCACGATGGCGGGATCCCCAAACAGCAGGTAGCATCAGAGCGCAGATAACCAGTAGGGTGAGGTTCCAGGAATAGTTCTCAAACAGCCATATACCAATCAGGGCCTTAAAAACCAGCAGCAGAGTTTTAAATTCAATCCACCGCTCTACAGGCAGCCAATGTAGAGAACGTGGGGCGGGCGTAATATCACAGCGACCCAAACCAGGAAGCAGTCGCGCTGCCGCATTCGGAACCAGCTGTAAGCGATGAAGCAGCATGGCTGGAAACCCATAGAAGAGGGAGTTACAAAAAAATCTCGTGGTCACCAGGGCATGGGTTACTGTGGCAAGGTCAGCCTGGGAGAAGCACGGGCATAGCTTACGCAGATTGTGCAGCTGGAAAAAGCATTTCGGAATCACGTCCAATACTGGAGTTTTCATGAACAGAGCATGGTTGAAAAAGACGCCAAGTTCCTTATCTGGCCCCCAAGCTCCACCTAGACCTTGGCAACAACGTGCAGGGCCCAGAGGGGCATCCCCAGCCAGCAGCATCCCCTCTGTCTTCCCCAGCGCTCCAACGCTGTTTAGAACAGCCCGTGGGCAGGGTCCCGTGTTCACGGACCCGTTTTCACCAGGGCCAGGTATGGGGCCCCACTCCCTCCCAGCAGGGCCCCAAACATGACAAGCTTTAGGGCCCCATGGAGGGTGTTCCTAAGGGGGTGAGGGCCACAGGGGAGGAACTACCAGAGGCCTCGTATTTTTTCTTTGTCCTGGACCCTGCAAATACTAAGGCCAGCCCTGCCTAGAGAACGCAATGTGATCTGATCACCATTGTGTGCGGTGCTGCACACCTGTCCAAGGGGAGGGGCATGGAATTTTTCACCCACAGGGCACACAAACACGGGGGAGGGGTTCACACTCACAAGACACACACACACAGAAGGGGGGAGGGGGGCTCACATGCACACAACCCCTGCCAGCCCTGCCCCCCTAACCGGCACCCCCCACGACTGCCTGCCTAACCCCGGGTGGCCCATTCCCACCCAGAACCTCACCAGCAGCGCACTTGCCTTCAGCTTTGTGGTTCTCTCGGGTGGGTCTCTACCAGCTGCTGGGGGCCACCACTGACCCCTTTCCAATTCCTGGATCTGGCCCTTGGATCCAGTCCCTACCTCTCAAGCACTGAAAGAGCGAGCTCAGGGGAAAGGAGCGGGGATGAGGAACAAGGGATGAATCCATGGCATAAATCCAGGATCTGGACCTTCCTCTTTCTTCCCCCATCCACAGCGCACCCCTTAAGCAGGGCCCCGTGCTTGCTGCATTTCCCCCATTGCCTGGTCCCTACCCTTAAGCGCCTCAACTCTTATTTCAACATGCAGAGCTTGGACTCATTTTCAGATTGGCTTGTGGAAGGGAAAACGTTCCCCACCCCTGGTTTACAGCCACGCCTGGGCTGAATAATTTTGACAGTCCCTTCCCTGTCTGTCGATGCCGGTCCTGACTCATGCACTATCTGTCCAAACATCTGTGCCTCACACCTTCCCCTCTCTGCCTCAGACACGGCACTGGTTCTCAGTATGCTCCGTGCACTAGTCATGGATTGTAGAGGACTTCATGGATTGATTGTCAGTCTCTCGTAACCTAGGGGTAGGATCTAGCAGTGCCAAATCCATGCCACCCTCAAGTCCTGACATGGGAATGTCTGACAGACACTCGCTGACTCAACTATTATTATGAATTATTATTATGTATTTATATCGCACCAGCAGTGTACCTGGCACTTTACAATTGTTATTTATGGAGACCGGTTCCTGCCCAGTGGATGTACAATCTAAGATGGACAAGGGTGAGGGGAATACAGGGAGAGAGAGAGAGACACAGATATTCCCATTTTACAGATGGGGAACTGAGGCTGAGAAGTTGTGACTTGCCCAAGGCCTCCCTGTGAGTTCATGGCTAGGGCAGGATTCGAACCCTGGCTTCCTAGATACAAGTCCACCACCTTAGAAAAAGGGAAGTGTTTCTGGAATTCATTTTTGATGTTCACCTCGGCATAAAACCCCCCTCAGGGGCCAGGGTTCCTAATATTGCAGGCCCATCTGTTCCACATGTTATTTCTAGATTATTAATGGACCCCATGTATTGGTGGCCCCTATTTCCCCTCATAGCACATGGGGCCCTATGCAGTCATACAATCTGCACGATTCCGAATCTGGCCCTGGGAACCAGTTCACAACCAGCAGCTTCAATTCTGACCCATGCTCTGTGCCCCACTTATTCTAGCTGTTTTTTCCATCCCCAGGAAGGCATTTGTCCCCTGCACAGCCACGGCAGTCAAGGAGGCTGCAGGAGGGAGAAGCTGCTAAAATTAATGACGTCATCCTGGCATCAGACCAGAGCCAGGTCCCCGCAGCCAGCCCTTGGCTGGCAGAACACCTTCCCGTACAGCATCTGTGGGAGACTAACTCTCCTCAGCACCCGGACGTCGCTTCCATCTCCCCCGACGTCTGGATCCAGAATGTGGGCTGGGCCCTTGTGTTCAGATCAGGATTCTCCCCGCCCTACAACATTGTCTGGGCTTCCCAGTCACACTCACAGTGTTTTGTGCTCTGCTTTATACAGGGCAAACCCTCCAGACCAGAGGCTGTGCGGCTTTAGCATTGGCAGGGTCAGGGTTGAGGGCGACAGAATCACCATGCAGGAAATGCCTGCTCCGAGGGGCCCAGGGAACACTACTGACACCGTTCCTAAGGGCCTCCGGAAGGACTGCCGCTTAGGGGCCCTGGCAGTGCCGTCCAGACCGAGGGGCCGTGGGAGCACTACCACAACTGCTCCAGAGAAGCATGGACCTTTGAAAATGTGGGACCGGGGATGCAGGCTCCACTCACACCTATGTTCGGCAGGCTTCTGCCTGTGGCCTGCCACGGATGTCGGCTTGAGTTGTGGATTTGAAAGAGCCTTAGGTCAGATGCCAAACCCAGGCCCCTCTGGGAGAGTGCTAAGCTGCATTGCTATAACATCGGGCCGGACATAGTGGGCGTTTTCAATATTTGATGGAACCGTGTCCGAGACAATTAGCCAGACCTTTCCCAGAGGCAGTTGGAGGCTGAGTCACAGGACAACAAGCAACGGGACCGAGATAAATTATTCCTGCAGTCCTAGCCAGTAAACCACAGGCTGGGTTTACAAGCCAGGGCCAGTAAACCACAGGCTTATGAAAGAAGCATAGGGTTTTAAAGGAAATCTCGAATCTGTCTTTCATTTAGCTGTATCTCCCTTCACCCACCCAAGTATTGCTCTGCTTCCCTGTGCCCTTTCTCCTTGAAGCCTGTGATCAGATTCTATTAGACAAGCAGACTAACTGTCAGGGTCTGGGCTTGAACTGGCAGCCCTCAGGTTAGGCCTTGCTTTCTCCCTTCTTGACTCTTGCTGTGTGCTGCGGCCACGCCCCCACCTGCTGATTGGCTCCCCAAGGGTTTATAAGGTGGCTCAGCTCCCAGAGGAAGCTAGTGGAGAGCAGCTTCTTTCTTCATGCTCCTTGTTCCCAGCCCTTGCTCTGCCTCAACTCTTGCTTTGCCCCCAGCTTTGCCTCCTGTCTCCTTGCTCTGGCCCCAGTCCTAACTCTGAGAGTTAACAAATGTCACAGAAGGTTGCTTTGGCCTGCTCCGCCACGCTTTGGCCTGGACCTCACTTGCGCAAGCACCACCAGATGCTGGCCCAAGATTCCCCCAGAGTGTCGGAAGTTAACCTGGGCTGTGATCCCAAAGCCCTCCGGAGTCACAGCCCGGGCAAAGGTCTGCCCGATCAGACCACAGTGGGCTATGTTTGTTGTGGCTCACCGTGACTTGCCTGGATCAGGTCCACCATGGCCAGCTGCCATGATGGCAGTCATTGGCCGTCATGACGAGTGGAGGGGCGCTGGTTGCAGTGTGGGGGAGGAGATGGCCGGCCCTGCCCTCCCTGGTGGCTCGACCAGGTCCAGATTGTGTCAATGGTGGTTCCCTGACCTGGGTCATGACGGCTGTGCTCTGCCGTCACATCTGTTAACATCTTCTGTGTCTCAACCCCACCTCCACATCCCCTGAACTTTATACTAGCTGGGGCTGAGATGGGGGTGGAGATCAGCAGGCACTTGATTTCTCAGAAACCTGGCTTAACGTATGGGAGACGCAGGACAACACAGTGGAGAACAAAATTGACCGAGTGACTAGGAGCTCCCTGGAGCGCGGGAGGTCTGGATCCAGACGGGATGAGCTGATAAAGGAGCGGTACAATGGGCGTAACAAGGTTATGGTGGGCCTGGGCTCATTGCCCAATTACGGCCCCCTCTAGGGGGTGGGGCCTTCAGAGTGGGACGTGGGGGCTTATCTTGGTGAGACGAGAGCCCCCAATTCAGGCTGCCACCACGTCAGAGGGCCACCAGCTAGAAGCCCCGTTGCAAACCACTGCATGAGCGTGTGTGTGTATAGAGGGGTAGCAAGAGTCAGGGAGCAAGGCCACCACTTCAGGGGCCCTTCTAGGAGCTGCCACCAACATTTGAAAGGCTGCAAGGAAATTTTCAGAAAGTGGGGAGGTGGAGCCCTGGCCCTGCTCCTTCTGGAAATTTCCTAGTGGTGCTCAGGCCGTTTTAAAAAAAGACATCCCCCCCAGAGCCTGGGCTCAACTGAGCCGCCCTCACTCCATGTTAACTATGCCCTTGAGAGGTACTAAGTTGAGGAGGGAAGGAGCCAACCTCAACTTAAATGTGAAGAATAAATAAATAAGTGAAAGAATAAATAAATAAGTGAAGAATAAACTTGGAGGGAGATGGAAAATGAGCGAAAAGAAAGTGCGTCTAATGGATGAGGAGGCTTGATTGGCAGCTTTAACACCGGGAGATCAAAGCCCTAGGATTCCACTGAACAAGAGAAGGCCGGACGTGGCGCCCCGCAATAAATGGGAGAATCTGCCAAGTATTGGGATGTTTCCGTTTGACAGAGCAGAGAGGCTTGTTAAAGACTCCTTCAAAGTCCTCTCAGCTCCAGCATGCGGCCCAGATGTTCCTGCCCTGGTGCAGAGGAGCTGGCAAAACGCTGCGGGGGCTGGTTCCTCTCAGAGCAGTGACGCCAGGCTGGGAACATTTGCTTTCAAGTCAGTCATCTCAATGAACCAAGAGGCTTGGGAGGGAATCTCAGAGATCTTCTTGGCGTTACGGAGTCCAAGGTTCATACCTGCCTGGGGTTCTCCCTGGAGAAGCCTCTCAAGCTCTTCCTTTCAAAACCGTAGCAGGCAGTTGCCCGTCCTTTGGACTCTCATCCTCTTTGCCACATTGTGCCCCCACAACGTGCTTGTCACACCTCCACCCACTGCGTCTGCTCTCCTTCTGCCGACCTTAGAATCCTTCGCAGGGTCCAGAGCAAAGGATAAAACGCAGGGGACCCTCTAACACGTTGTTTTAGATGTAGATGCATTTATCTTGTGTTTTATATTTATTTATTGTATTTATGCTGAAGGCCAGGGTGAGAGCCAGTGCCCAATTAACTTGATTGATTGACACAGGGGCTCCTCCCCCCTGCGAATGGTGTGTTTTGTATGGATAAGACGAGTCTCGTTCAGCTGAGGCTGCTTTTACAACAGGGGTGTCAGGGCTCTTGCTTTGCTGTCCCCATGTAGCCGGTCTTGCAGATTGGCCACCGTGAAGCCCTGTGCAACCCGTAGGCTTACGACGGAACCTCGTGCCGCAAAATAAAATGGGATCGCTCCTGTTGCCTTTACACGAACCACTACCATATTCCTCGAGTAGGGTGGCTGGCTTTCACTGAAATCAAATGGAGGCTACTCCAGGGAGGGAAGCAGGACTCAGAACTGTAGCTGTGCACTCCTGCACGTGGCGATCGTTTTCCCAAAGTGAGGCCACCCCTGGGGAGGAACAGAGCAGTTACCTGACGACTAGAGCAGAGTGGGAAGATCCAGGTCTTGAGCCAGTGGCCCCAGTGGCGCTGATGTAGTGGCTTGCTTCGCAGCGCCACGGCTTTGGCCTGGCTGTTCCATTCCAGGGTCTCTTTTGTCTTCCGAGGCCACACCTCCACTCACCCCGGATTGGCCCCTGCCTGTATATAAGGCTGCCCAGCTCTCATAAGAAGCTGGGCAGAGCAATGTGTCATTTCCTGAATTGTTTTAGCTCTGTGATTCAGCCATCTCCTCCGTTGCTTCCAGCCCAGACCCTGTCTTCATTTAGTCCTGCATTCTAGTTCCTGCTTCCATCGGATCATCCAGCCCTGCTGCTGCAGTAGCCTCATGTTGCAAGCCTGCATTTAGTCTTGTGTGTCCAGATCCTCAGATCTGACCTGACTGGCTTTTGAGTAGGAGTGTGGATTCCTCCTGGGTTGCTGCTGTCACACCTGAGTTCCTGTCCTAACTCTGCTGCCACTCTGTCCAGGCCTAATTCTGTACATACTCGTGGGCCAGAAGGCCTTGAGACATTGATGCCCACAGCAGTCTAAACCCCCTGAGGAGCAGAGCCATGTCAAATCAGAACTGGCAGTCATGCAATCCCCTGGCTGAATTTGTACGCACGGCTCAGAGCCAACAGACTTTTTCCAGCAGTGAAGAAATCCAGACTCCCCCTCCCACCTCCCCTGGAAGCCTGGCTTTCTGCAGGAAGAGCAAGGAAAGGAGCAGGGGAGAGGGGGGAAAGCTCTCTGCCATTTGCAATTATTTCAAGTTGGCAGCCTGCCTGGGTGTATTTTACAAGGCCGGGTATGTAGCAACACACTGTGTTGGCACGGGAAGGTGTTCAACACACCCCCAGGAGGTGGAACATTAGGTCGGATCCAAGTGTCTGTGGTCACTTTCTCTGCAGGTGAGACACTACTGCCAATAGCAGGGTCTAGAAAACTGGCCTCACATGGGCTGAGAGGAGCCCTGGGGCCCAGAGAGCTGAAGACACCAAACTCTACCCATTGAGCTGAAACTCTTACTAGATCCCTTAGCTGGCAACGAGAGAAGACAGGCAGCTGTATCCCATGCACCTGATACGAGAAGAAAATAAAAAGCCACACCCTCCTGTTACAAATGGCACAGACTGAGACAAGGGGACGTCCTCTAGAGGACGTGGCCAGCAGACATTTCTAGCCCTAATACACAACAGGTGTGAATGGGTCTGAAAGAGGCAGCTATTACAAGGTTTGTGTGTCTGCCGCTACACAGCTGCCACACACCTGATCCGCACAATAGAGCTGAAATGCTTTGCAGCAGCCTGGGCCTGCAGTGCGGAGCAAGGAACTCGCACATAGCTGCTGTTACATGGGATAACAGAGGCTACAGGCATGCAAGAGATCCCTCTGGGAGGGGAAGGAAGGGCAGGTCTTAACCTGAGAGCAGTTGCGATTGGAGAGCAGCTGCAGTGACGCGGGGCCTGCCTCCGCTTCCATCAGGCAGGGCATAGCTAGGTTGGAATGAGCCTTGGTGAAGAAGATGGAATGAACCGCCCCTGGGGCACTCCACTCTAGTGTGTACATGCAGCGCTCTAGAGGAGTGTGAGCCCAACAGGCTTGCAGGTCCTGGGGCAGCTGTACCTGCTGCACCGATTACAGGTACACCCCTGGATGCCACTCCAGCTGCTGCTCCCAATGAGCTCCGCGCCGCGCTCCTATTGTGCCAGCTGCTGGGCAGCTGCCGCCACACGGTTAATAGCTGGTATGTCTGTTCTATGGACATTCGCCAGCATGGGTTTAGTTTTACCTGCATCCAACACAACGTCTGTTAGCATTCAGTGCTTCACTGGTAAATCTCAGCATCTCCGATGTCAGCTGACTGATGCTTAGACTGACCAGAGCCTGCCAGCTAATGGCAACGTTAAACGCGTTCATTTAAGGAGTAGCCCAAGTCAGACCAATGCACATCATGATTGCCCTAGTCCTCCTAACCAATAAGCTGCTTGAGGTGACCACAGTCTCCCTTCAGCAATCAGTTCCTTCTTGGCTTTTGCCAACACAAGTCACGGTGGTTTGGTTAGCCTGCCATTCTATTTCCAGTATTGACTGATTTTGCTTTTTAGCATCTCTCTCTCTCTCTCTCTCTCTCTCTCTCCCTGCAATACTAATGTTGTTAGGTTTCAGTTTCTGATTCCACCGCATGCATAACAGACAAGCATCTGTCTGCAATGTTGTAGGCAGAGGATATCCTGCTTTGAAGCAGGGAGGTTAGACTAGATGATCTTTGAGGTTCCCTTCTAGCCCTACAATGAGCTCACAAAAGTTCCCTTCCTCCTGGGTCCGGTCTTTTTCACAAACCCCTAAAGTCTCTGCTAGATTGGGACCTCTGGAGTCTGTGCTTACTGTCTCCATGACAATACGGGGGTTACAGTAAAACCTCTCTGCTTCTTCTACTTTAGCATTTACAAGACTCTTCATTCTTTTCACTACTGAGCCTCTTGTCCATGTGCTGATCACCCTTCCTGAGGATTGTCAAGGACATGAAAATGGGAAAGTGGCAGAAGGGCTATATCATCAACCCTGAGTTTCGCTATCAGGGTCAGTTCTAATAGTCCAGGAGAGGAATTCAGTCCTCTCCTGAATTCCAGCTAACCAAATCCTCACAGAGGTAGCAAGGCAGTGCACGTGACACTCTGCTTTGCAATGGCACTGAAATTTCCCAACAATCTGGGGGGCTGGGCAGAGCCACCACTGTTTCCCCAACGGTTGGGTAAATTCAAATGTTGGCAGAAGGGGTGGTTCGAATGCCACTTTCCTTGCAGCAGCAGTAGCAGCTGAGTGTCTTGCTCCAATGGCTTCAGCTCTGCCAATGGCACTGCATTTCCAGGAATGGGGCCACGGTAGAGCAGATTAAGGGCCAGGTAGGGCAGAGTAAAGTGCAGTTGGGGGGGGGGGGAGGAGGAAAACCCAGTTTGGGGGGGTGGGGTTAGAGAGGGAGAACGACAGAGCGTGTAATGGCATTTTATTTAGCTTGGTTGGTGGAGGCATTTGATTTAACATGAGCATGTGAAATCATCTGGTTTTAACATAGGGACATGATGACAGGGGCCAAGGATCAAAGCTTTGGGGATCAAAGGGGCAGACCTGCACCAGCTCAATTCTGACTGTTACTTTACTGCCATAAGCCTCACCATTTCTCTTGCTCCAGTCACAATATCCCCCTCCTTTAATCTTTCCACTGGCTTGCTCTCCCCTCAATGCACTCAAAGTCCTCGCTGCCGCCTACACAGCTTGTCTCACACCCATGAATGCTCTTCCCCCTGCTTCCTCCTTTCCTCTGTATGTTTATTAAAAAACTCTGCACCTTGATGTCGCTGGGTAAGTGAATTATTATTCGTGCTAATTATCATTATTATAGCTAGGCCGTTATTTCTGCCTTTGAAAACCATAGCTTTGTGTGATCGAACCCCTACAATTTACATGGTGATTAACCTTTGAGGCACTGGGTATTGTAGCTTCAAGTTTAATTCCTAATATTCTCTGGGAACATAAAATTATGCAGATTTATTATCTGCAATTTACGGCATAATTGCACAGTAATTATATGGCTAAATTGGTGTCACAATATGAAACCGATGCCGTTCGGGACTAGGAGGGATTGTGCAGCGGTAGAAAGGGAACTGGAGAATCTAACCTGTCTCAGGATCGCAGCTGCCGTGCTGGTTGCAGGAACAGGGAATGCACTTGGTTAGAGGACTACCAAACCGGACCTCCCTCTTGAAGCTCGGAGCGCAGGACTCGCAGAACTGCCCCACATAGCCCTGTGGGCACATACATTCCTCTACCCACCGGGCAGGCTGGGAAAGACCAGTGCGAGCGGAAGTAAGCTGCACCTCCTGGAGAGAGAGACTGTCTGCAGAAAAGAAAGAAAATTCATAAAACTCTGAAGTACAATTCATTAACTCATCCCCGGTTGCATTCCCCAGGTTCTGGGATATTGGTGATCTACAGAGATCATCCCACAGAGTTGGGGATGGCTACAGCTACAACATTCTCGACAGGTGCCTGTCCGGCCTTTTCTTGAAAACATCCAGCGACAGAGAGCCTACAACCTCCCTAGGCAACTTGTTCCATTGCCACACCGCAATCAGGCTGCTTTTAGAGGAGCCTCGCACAGCCACATTTCTTGTGGACTTCAGAGTCTGCAAGAAAAGAAAGTCACGCAGAGGGGTTTAGACATTCCCCCGCCGCTACCGGAAATCAGGTGGCTGCCATTTGAAACAGCGGCTGCGGCAAACCAGTGCTTCATTGGAGATGCTGCCAACAGCATGGGTGGGGTGGGTGTCAGTCTTACCCACCTTAAAGCAGGGGCGTGGAAACATCAGACTGTGGGCCGAATCTGGCTCATAGCCGATTTTTATTTGGATCTGGCCCATGGATTCAGTCTCCACCCTCCAGTACTGAGTGAGCTCAGGAGAAGGGAGCAGAGATGAGGACATGTATACAAGGATAGGAGATAGAGCCAGAGTCATAGCATAGATTTAAGATCTGGACCCTCCCCTTCCTTCCCCTATCCTAAGCACACCCCTTAAGCACTCCCGCTCCCATCTCCTACCCAGCTTGTGGAACTTCAGCCTATTTTTCAAAGTGGGCCATGGGAGGGAAAAGATTCTGCCCCACCCCCAACATACGGCTAGTCCTGCCTCTCTATCCATCCCTAGCTCCTCTGGTCACTCACTTGGAACGTTGCTGTCACCAGCATGGATACGGAGAGCAGTCAGGTTGGAAAGCAAACGTTGGAAGTTGAAGGGCGACAGCGCAGGCTGCATTTCCTCCTCTGTCTCGTGAAGCCTTGAAAAACCAGCCCAGAAGGGAAGGATTATGAACAGTCATCCCACACAGCCAGCCAGCCAGGCAACAGGCCTCACCTCCACTTGAGGCAATAAGGCATGGGAAAGACTTGACCGTAGTGATGAGGTGGGGGGGGGGAATGAAGGCGGCAATTTTGGTGTGCCGTCTGAAGGAGGCACAACCCCTGGGGTCTGCCATGTTAACAAGATGAAACGGCTGTGTTTGTACATCCACCAGCTCCATTAATCTAATCTATTCATCACACTCTGCAACCAGATGCGCAGCAAGGCTAGGGTGGGCCTGGGCTCATGCCCCCAATTATTTCCCCCCCAGTGCAAGGGGGCAAGGTCTCTAGAGTGGGGGGCACAGCTTACACATGAAGGCAGTGCCACCCCCACTACCAGTGGGCCTTCTCCTCCCCATCCCAGAGTGGCAGCAACCCCGCTATGTGGGAAGTTTTAGGAGGGGGGGCAGCACTCCAACCCCTCCTACTTTGAAAATTCCCTTCTTAGCAGACCCTTTGCAAGAGGCCTGAGAGCTGCTACAAAACGTTCAGAGTGGGTGAGGGGGTCGCGTGCTGCTCCCTCCCCCTCTGAAAGTTTCCTAGTGTCTCTCGGGTCACTTGCGAAGGGCCCCCTAGAGTCCAGGACCTAGACTTGACTGAGTGCCCTCACTTCATGGTAGCTACACACCCGTCTGCAATGGATTTATTTACTCTGACCAGTGCAGACAGGCCCCTTGGGGGAGTAGCTAGGCCAGAGGGATGGTAAAGCAGTGGCACTTCACGACCAGTCACTGTTTCAGGAACCCCAGGGGGAAGGGTTTGAGGCCTAAGTCCTGACAGCAACAAGGAGAACTCAGTCTCTAAGGCCTAGTCAGTCTCTGGCTTCCTGGCTGGATTCTGCCAAGGGGGTGGGCGTACTTGCTGAAGCTGGAAGTCCCCTCTAGTGGGAGATGGGGCTGGCATGGTACCAAGGGGGTGGGGGGGGGGGGGGGGGGGGGAGAAGATATTTTCCTCTGGGATGACCTCAGGGAGCTGTACCTGAAGGTGACCTTGAGCTCCTCATGTTGGTTATGGCTTCCACTACCTGCTGGGCCAGAGTAACTGGAAGACACCACAATCCCATCCCCCTCCAAAACCAGCCCGACAGGGAAGAGGGAGGACCTGGTTTCATTGTTCTCTGCCCGGAAGAGCAGGATGAGGAGCTGCCCATAGCTAAGACGCTGGTCACCCAGGAACTTCTCTGGGGAGACAGGAGGAAGAGAGAAAAGACTGGATTAGCCACAGTTTCAAAGTGTCTAGAAACAACCTCATTCTCATCAAGTTAATGACTCAGGCACTGGCCCATGCATCTCATGGATCTGCACCTCACTACTCTGAGATGGTGTCTCTTGATAATTGCTAATACATACGCATAAATGATGTGTAGCAGCAAAGGTGTTGCGTCTAGGCTGGAATGGGCCCTGGTGCAGAAGACTGAAAGCAGCCCCTCTTGTCCCCTGGGCTCCCAGGCTCGTGGGCCCTGGTGTAGTTACACTCCCTGTACTTACTATAGCTACACCTTTGAGTAGAAAAGAGCGTAGCCATTCCCATTTGTTCACTCCTGCTCCAAATCACTCCTGTTAGCCGTGTGTGTGTGTCTTTATTCACAAATTTCTTCTCCAATTCCATGTCTCACTATTCTCCCTGCACCCCCGAGTAGCACTCTGGCCAGCTCCCCGTCTGCTGGAGCAGAGCTCCTTCCCTGCCCCTGGCTCACTACAGACTGACTTGATGGCAGTGCTTGCTGTTTTTATAGCCGCAGCAGGGGCGTGGCCAATGAAGGCAGCAAGCACCCTTAAAGGGACAGAGGTCTGTTCATGCACCACCTAACTCTCAAGGGGGGTTACTCCATGCAGGTACTCATCCACCAGGACTTAGTCCTGCATAGACTTACTTATGACCCTGTCACTGGGCTGAACTTCTGGGACCCAGCTCACGGCTAGTCTCATAACACTACTAATGGTGCCATGTTTTGCATGGCAAAAGGACTGGCGCTATTTGTAAAGTAGTATCATTTCCCCACTCCACCCCCAAAATGCAGCCTCCTCTTGAATGGAATGTGGAAGCCGATACCTTAGTTTAGTTTTATGGCATCCCTAGCGATTAATTGTGGTCATGTCAGGTCCCCAGCTACGGTACAGCAGGGACCACACAACAATTGCAACCTTCTGATAACAAATGCCACAATGTGCATCTGCAAAATTCCATTTATGTAGGCCAGCGGTGGGGAACTTCAGGCCTAGGGTGGGGGTCAAATGTGGCCCATGGCTAATTTTTATCCAGCCCCTAGATCTGGTTCCTACCCCCGAGCACTGAAAAACTGAGCTCAGATCCAGGGAGGAGAGAGGAGGGCATGCACACAAGACTATTTTATTACTTTGTAAAGTGCCAGGTACACTGCTGGCGCTATATAAATGTTTGTTAATAATAATAATAATAATAATAATAAAGTAGGGGGACAAATCTGTGGTCCCGCCTCTTCCTACATCCCACCCCTAAGCAGCCCTGCACTCAACTCTTATACGGCCCTCAGAACTTGTAGTAATTTTTCAAAGTGCCCCTTGGGAGGGAAAATGTCTCCCATTCCTGATCTAGTACCTGGCGCTAGAAAGGCAGCTGATTCCTTCCTGTCCTGTTGCAGGTATATCTCCCTGCTGGCCCATTGCACAGGGACAAACTTGCCTCCTGGAGCTTCTGCTCTCCAGCCCTCCGGACCTTAGTAGCCAACACAGAGACAAAGAGAGAGAATGCAGTGAGGTGTGGTGGGAAATGTGAATTTTATTCCTTCTCCTTTTAAAATTGGTTTTAAATTGACTGTATTTACTGAATTGTTTTTTATGAAGATAAATACTATTATTATTTAATAGTAGTTTGGCTGGCTCAGTTGGTAAGAAAACATCACAACAGATTTGTCATATACAGTTAATAATAATTGTTGGGTTCTTCCATGTTTTTCAGTATTCTCCCCGACAGGGGCTGTTGCAGTCAAGTATCTCAGCTTTTCTCTGCAAGCAGAAGGCCTACACATTGACTATTTCTTTCCCATAAAAGTGGAGATTCCCGCTAAATAACATGGCTGCAAATCAGGGTGCTTTTTTTGGGGGGGTGGGGGGAGAAAGAACATCACTCTTTTGGAAATCTGGTCCTTAAAAATGGGAACTGAAGACCTTGGGTATCTTTAGACAGACCACCCCGCAGTCCACACACACAGCGCCCCCTCCCCCCCCACATCATAGAGCTGTGGGTAAATCGCCTGACACTCTAGGATCCCACCCACAGCTCTATGGCATTGCCAGGGCAACCCTCAGCCTAAAGCGGCGCTGCAGTGGCCCATCTGCCGAGCAGATGGACTGCTGCTCCACCCGCGGCCAGTGCTCTAGGTTTGGGCAGTCTGGTCCGCTTATGGCGCTCTGGGATTATTATTATTATTATTATTAACAAACATTTATATAGCGCCAGCAGTGTACCTGGCACTTTACAAAGTAATAAAATAGACACGGTCCCTGCCCCTAGGGCTTACAATCTGAGAGACAGGAGCTGGGGGAGAGACTTAGGAAGGGGAACAGAGGGAGAGACAAGGGGTCTAACATTCATGAAGATGCGAGGTCTCAAGTGCACGTACTTGGCTTGGTTACGATGAGAATGACAGCAGGCAGGTCCATGTTGCAAGGATAAGGGTAAACCGATCGTAGGTATAGGAATAGTGGCTCAGCAGGATAAAGAGTCAGACAGAGCAGAGCGAAAGAGGTGAGTTTTAAGGAGAGATTTGAAGGTATGAAGGGAGGGGGCAAGGCGGATGTGGACAGGGAGGGAGTTCCAGGCATGGGGGGCAGCAAGTGAGAAGGGACGAAGGCGCTTAGGGGAGCAGGGAAGGCGTGGAAGGGTGAGAGAAGGGACAGAGGAGGAGCGAAGTGCACGGGCTGGAGTATGGAGGGCGATAAGTGCAGAGAGGTAGGGGGGAGCAAGGTTGTGAAGAGCTTTATAGGTGAAGACTAGGAGCTTGTGCAGGATTCGTTCAGGAAGGGGAAGCCAGTGAAGCGAAGAGAGGAGGGGCTGCACATGGTCGAAGCGACTGGCGAGGTAGATGACCCTGGCAGCAGAGTTTTGGACAGAGATGAGGGGAGAAAGGTGAGACCGGGGAAGGCCAGTGAGAAGGAGGTTACAGTAATCGAGGCGAGAGATGACCAGAGCATGAACAAGAGTTTTGGCAGACGAGACAGAGAGAAAAGGGCGAATCTTAGCAATGTTATGGAGGGAGAAGCGACAGGATTTAGCAACAGAGTCAATGTAGGGTTTAAAAGAAAGGGCTGAGTCAAAGATGAAGCCTAGGCTACGGGCTTGGGGGATGTTCCAGAGCACCGCTGCGGACGACCCACCTTGGTGCGAGGCAGAGCAGAGGCAGAGGTGCAGTCTGGAAAAGAACCCCTTGGGACAGTGCGACCCCGAATAAGGAGCTTAACAAGAGGGAGAAATGGGGGGGGTCCATCCCACAAATTTTGGGCTGCTGCTGCCACTCAGGCTCTGCTCCCCAAAGGACGAAGAAAGGCAAGCAGTGGTCAGTGGTTCTCTAGCATTCTTGAGATGTCCCCACCCCCCGTTCCATTTGTCTGTTGTAGTTAAGCCCCCCCCCTCCCACAACAACCACACCTTGTGCCCTCTCTTCCTCTCCCCCTTTTATTGGTTCCTTCTTGCCACTCCTTGGAGATCTTCCCCCAGCTCAGGGAGAGTGTGAAACTAGGTGTTTGCCAGCTGAGGCCCATCTCATGTCCCCCCCACCCACCCACCCTCAGAACGCCTTCCATGCCACCCACCACCACCCCAGTTTGAGAACCTAGGGCATGGAGCAAGATGCAACAGCATTAAGGGTAGGAAACCAGAGCCAATGTTGGGCAGCAGGCAACGCCAGGCACGGAGAGGGAGGTAGAGCAGGAGAGACTCAGCAGCAGACAGGTGACGGGACAATGAGAGATCAGGGGAGAAGCACAAGTTGCCAGGAAGAGATAATGTCTGGGCTCCATGGGATTTTTTTTTTTGGGGGGGTGGGTGTGGGGGGGCAGCACAGGCTCCAGGGAAGTTGGAGAACCATACAAAATGGTAGTGTGGGTCCCCTCCTAAGAGAGGACGGTTAGATGGACACGCACAGTCTCACCTGTTACAAAAAGAAAAACATGACTGGAATTTATTTTTGACATTTAGCTCAAGGGCTCTGTAGCTCCTGCACTGCAAATGTTATTTCTACTTTCTTCCTGGCCCCCACATGTTGGGGGGCCTCCACAGGCAGGGACTCCCCATGGTTGAGGCCCTGTCGCCCCTTATTTTACATCAGCGCTTCTAGCTCTTGCTGACATCGCGAGCTTCTTCATGGATTCAGGCCTTGGACCCCATGCGCTGTGCCCCCCTCCCCCATCCACATGGCCATGCCCGGGGGGCGGGGGGGTAACACAATGCATGGGGTCCAGGGCTTGGATCCAACCCTGCTGGGGCCTCCCCCAAAACCCCAAACTCCCTTTCTATGGCCTTGCTCCCAGTCACACTCATACATCTCCCCTTAAACGTCCATGCGGAACCAGGGTTGGATTTCAACCCCAGAGAAAAAGCACATGGCAGAGGCTGGATCCAAGATCGATCGGTGGAGCTCGTTAAAATGAATGTGGCAATTCATATTCCATTGTACACACATCCAGGGTGGGTTCACCTCAGTCACGGTCTCGTAGCCTCCCAGTTTATGAGCAGCCGCCCCAAGGTCAGGTTATTACACAAATTGGTGCCACGAGGAGAGGAATCGTGTATCGGTGTTTCCCCCAGCTGTTCAGCTGCAAGCTTCCCCCCACAGTCCCCCTTGGTATGACCATTATGAGGCGTTCCACCCAACCTTCAAGGTGAACCTGCCCCTCTGGTTTGGGGAGTGAACAGCTCTGCAACCGTCCCATTTGTTTTCAGCTTTTTTTAAAAAAATGGCAGCCTCAGGAAGAGGCATGAGACGCAGGAAGCTGGGGGATCTCCACCCTACTGCGTAGCTTGGAGTTCTGATTTCACATCAGGGTTCCTGGCTCCGAGTCCCAGGAGGTTGTAAAATACATGCTGGCTAGTGCGCTGCTCAGCAGAGGGCAGCCTCTCCCAATAGATGCAGCTTCAGCTTTTAACTCTGATCCCTGGCTACAGGCCGGGCTGGGAGGATGGGGGGGGACGGACACACACACTGTCCTGCTTTCAGAGACTGAGTGCTTGCTCCTCCATCAAAGCTGGGTTCACAGAGAGGCCTCTCCCCATTGGGAATAGCCTATGCTAAGCAGGGGCAGGAGAAGAGAGGGAGCTTGCATGCTCCCGGAGAAGAATTCACTTCAGACCCCACATGCAGCCTCTGCAAAGGGCAAGCAGAATTCTGGAGCCAGAGGCTCATAGCTGGGAATGAGATGGGTCTCGGAAGCACAGACTGTAGGGTCTGGAGAGCAATCCCCCACGCCCCTAGGGTTTCCATACCTCCCCTTTAATCCAGGCGGCTTATGAAAAATACATGGTGTAGGGCTTCACTGGAACCAATGCAGCCCTGCAACATGTTGTTTTTTTTCATAAGTGGCCTCGATTAAAGAGGAGGTATGGCAAACCAACCTCAGTTCCAGCCCCAAGGAGACAGGCACAGTATACCGCTCTCAAGCTCCTTTATTAGAGTACTATTCAGCCTGCAGCCCAGGGGCCAAATCTGGCTCATTACTGCTTATTATTTGGCCCCTTTCCAGTTTTTGGATCTGGCTCATGGAACCAGTCTCTACCTTCAGGCCCTGAAAGAGGGAGTTCATATGAGAGAATGCACCCAAGGGATGGATCCATGACCTGGACCCTTGCCTTTCTTCCCCCATCCTTCCCCCATCCTGGGCACACTTCTTAAATGCCCTACGTGGCCCATGGAGCTTGTACTCATTTTCACAACAGCCAGAAAAGGTTCCCCGCCTCTGTTGTACGTAATAATACAGACGCCCCTGTGGCGTAGCAAGGGGGTGGTTGGCCTAGGCTCATGTTCCAATGATGTGTCCTCCTAAAGGCAAGGCAGAGGGTGAGGGGCTCCAGGCTGGGTTAAAGAGGGAAAGAGCCTCCACTTTAGACTTCCACCACTCTAGAGGGGCCCAGCTGGGAGCCCTGATGCAAGTCACCGGCATGCACAAACAACATGAGCATCGCTAGCAAATTTTCAGAGTGGGTGGAGGAGGGAGCACCCCCACCCACTCTGAAAATTTCTTAGCAGTGCTTGACCACTTGCAAAAGCCCCAAGCTCAGCCCCCGAGCTCCATGGTAGCTACACCCCTGAGAAGCCCGGTCCATATTTGGACCAGACAACTGCACAGAGCATACAGAAGTCAGATCCAAGTGGAATAACACTTCCTTAATCTTTATACAATTAAAATCCGGGATTCTCCATAAGTTTGTGTTTCCCTGACAATATAAAACATACAAAGTATTTAGAATCAGCTAGTCTGGTCATGATGAGTCGTCCCACCCTCCTGGATGACTCCCTGTAGGTGAGAGGTTGAGGGGCTAAGAAAACTTAAGGGAGTTTCTTTATCTTAGGAGGGCCACACTCTGACTTAATGGCTCACAGGACCTGTCTCTAATTATAACAATTGTTTAATAATAATAATAATTATTATTATATTATTTATATAGCACAAGCAATGCACCTGGTGCTATACAATCAATAGTTATGGACAGGAATAAAGGGGTGGGGCAAAGCAGCTCGACTGCCCCTTCCTGAGCGTAATTCTACCGGCCCCTTGTCTCCTACCCCATCATGTAAAAATGAAGGGAAGGAGGCAGGGACGGGGGGACATAATGCTGAATTTGGGATGCAGGGGAGTGTTTCCCCCATCTTAATTTTGGAACCCATGACCCTCTGAAAGGCCACGCCCCCCTTTTCCTACCTTCCCCGATGAGCCACAAATTCTCTGTACAGTGAGGGTCAAGCGAGAGGTAAACTCCCCCCCCCCAAGCCAAAGCCAGGACCCACCTCAATCCCAACTTGGGGGGGGAGACTCTTAGTGATTTTTCAGCCCCCACCCGTCTCCCGCTCCCCTTTTCCAATAGGCAAGAGCTGCGGCCACGGCACGGACACCAGAGCAAAGCCCCGCTGAGGCCGCTACCTTGGCTGAATTCGGAGCGGATGTGGTGCACCTCGTACTGGGGGGCTGCCGTACACACCGTCGAGTGGCCGTAGCAGAAGCAGCTGGTGCAGCCGGCAGGGTTGTGAGGCTGCAGGTTAAACGTGCCCGGTTGGCACCTGGACACGGGGAAACAAGAGAGGTTGGTTACCCAATACTGGGTGCGTCTTTCTTCCTGTCTGGGGTGAAGGGATCACACTGTAGCCCCTTTTTACACGAGACGCACCCACTCACACTCACGCAGGCCCACGCAGTGGACACTGGGGCATGCGTCCTGTTTGAAAGCGGTGGCAGGTGCGTGGGCGTGCATGCTCCCCCATAACACACACCTCCAANACCCTCAGAACGCCTTCCATGCCACCCACCACCACCCCAGTTTGAGAACCTAGGGCATGGAGCAAGATGCAACAGCATTAAGGGTAGGAAACCAGAGCCAATGTTGGGCAGCAGGCAACGCCAGGCACGGAGAGGGAGGTAGAGCAGGAGAGACTCAGCAGCAGACAGGTGACGGGACAATGAGAGATCAGGGGAGAAGCACAAGTTGCCAGGAAGAGATAATGTCTGGGCTCCATGGGATTTTTTTTTTTGGGGGGGTGGGTGTGGGGGGGCAGCACAGGCTCCAGGGAAGTTGGAGAACCATACAAAATGGTAGTGTGGGTCCCCTCCTAAGAGAGGACGGTTAGATGGACACGCACAGTCTCACCTGTTACAAAAAGAAAAACATGACTGGAATTTATTTTTGACATTTAGCTCAAGGGCTCTGTAGCTCCTGCACTGCAAATGTTATTTCTACTTTCTTCCTGGCCCCCACATGTTGGGGGGCCTCCACAGGCAGGGACTCCCCATGGTTGAGGCCCTGTCGCCCCTTATTTTACATCAGCGCTTCTAGCTCTTGCTGACATCGCGAGCTTCTTCATGGATTCAGGCCTTGGACCCCATGCGCTGTGCCCCCCTCCCCCATCCACATGGCCATGCCCGGGGGGCGGGGGGGTAACACAATGCATGGGGTCCAGGGCTTGGATCCAACCCTGCTGGGGCCTCGCCCAAAACCCCAAACTCCCTTTCTATGGCCTTGCTCCCAGTCACACTCATACATCTCCCCTTAAACGTCCATGCGGAACCAGGGTTGGATTTCAACCCCAGAGAAAAAGCACATGGCAGAGGCTGGATCCAAGATCGATCGGTGGAGCTCGTTAAAATGAATGTGGCAATTCATATTCCATTGTACACACATCCAGGGTGGGTTCACCTCAGTCACGGTCTCGTAGCCTCCCAGTTTATGAGCAGCCGCCCCAAGGTCAGGTTATTACACAAATTGGTGCCACGAGGAGAGGAATCGTGTATCGGTGTTTCCCCCAGCTGTTCAGCTGCAAGCTTCCCCCCACAGTCCCCCTTGGTATGACCATTATGAGGCGTTCCACCCAACCTTCAAGGTGAACCTGCCCCTCTGGTTTGGGGAGTGAACAGCTCTGCACCCGTCCCATTTGTTTTCAGCTTTTTTTAAAAAAATGGCAGCCTCAGGAAGAGGCATGAGACGCAGGAAGCTGGGGGATCTCCACCCTACTGCGTAGCTTGGAGTTCTGATTTCACATCAGGGTTCCTGGCTCCGAGTCCCAGGAGGTTGTAAAATACATGCTGGCTAGTGCGCTGCTCAGCAGAGGGCAGCCTCTCCCAATAGATGCAGCTTCAGCTTTTAACTCTGATCCCTGGCTACAGGCCGGGCTGGGAGGATGGGGGGGGACGGACACACACACTGTCCTGCTTTCAGAGACTGAGTGCTTGCTCCTCCATCAAAGCTGGGTTCACAGAGAGGCCTCTCCCCATTGGGAATAGCCTATGCTAAGCAGGGGCAGGAGAAGAGAGGGAGCTTGCATGCTCCCGGAGAAGAATTCACTTCAGACCCCACATGCAGCCTCTGCAAAGGGCAAGCAGAATTCTGGAGCCAGAGGCTCATAGCTGGGAATGAGATGGGTCTTGGAAGCACAGACTGTAGGGTCTGGAGAGCAATCCCCCACGCCCCTAGGGTTTCCATACCTCCCCTTTAATCCAGGCGGCTTATGAAAAATACATGGTGTAGGGCTTCACTGGAACCAATGCAGCCCTGCAACATGTATTTTTCATAAACACCCTTTTTTAAAGGGGAGGCACGGCCACCCTAGTCAGACCTCCCCTGGAGCCCTGTGTCCTGCTTTGGACACCTCATTTTAACGACACTGACAAGCTGGAGTGGGTTCAGGGGAGGGCAATAAAGAGGAGAGAAAGCGAGTCGTATAAGCAGGGTTCCCAGTTTTCTCTTTGCGATGGAAAAGCCAGAGATTTGGCCTTTTTCCAGAGAATTTAGCAGAAAATGGCAAAAACGTAGAGATTTGAGAGGAGGAGACAGCGAGCGCAGGGCAGCGAGGATGCGGTGTGGAGCTGAAGGGAAGCGTGTGCTGTGGAGGGAGAGGCTCTGCATTTGGAGAGGGGCCACAGACCTCCTGTGGGCTGAGGGGCAGGGGCACTATGATTTGGGGCAGTCGGGTCTTCTGGACCTTGGGAAGAGGGGACAGGAAGTGGGCCTAACTGGGCCCATAGCAGCTTCTCCAGGTACCAGCCTCTGTATGGTCCCTCTTTCTGGTTGACAGAGCGGTCTGGGCCCCGGCTGGGAGGAGGAGGCAGTGAATGCAGGACAGTGGAGGGGAAGCAACCTAAAGGCACGTGCTGTTGGAGGGGGCTGCATTTACAGGGGAACCACAGACCTTGATTTTGGGTGGGGGGGATTGTCGGTGGGACAGGTAGCTGCAACATTGCATACAAATGAAAATATTACAATAAAATGTGGTGTTTTATGTAAGGGAAAGTCAACTTTACATTTAATCACAGAAAAACACAGATTTGGGGGTTTTTTAATCAGAGGATTTATGGAGAGCTTTAAATCAAAGAATTTCCAATTATTTTGTCGCCGAAAACTAGGAACCCTGCTTATAAGGAAAGGTTGAAGGAACTGGGTACGTTTAGCCTAGTGAAGAGGAGATTAAGGGGAAATGTCTCAAGGGGCTGCCACCAGGAAGGTAGCAAAGAACTGCTCTGCATTGCTACAGAGGGGTCAGGACTAGAAACAATGGGCTCAAATGGCAGGGGAGGGAGATTTCAGATAGAGATCAGGAAAAAGTGTCCTAATAGTAAGAGTTCAACTTCAGCAATGGAACAAGTTGCCTATGGAGAACACAGGCGCTCTGTCGCTGGTGGTTAAGGTTTCCAAAAAGAGGCTGGGGAGCCATCTCTTGGGGACATCGTAGCTGTAGTCCTCCTGCATCCAAGCAGGGGGTTGGACTATACAACCCTCAAGGTCCCTTTGACAGTCTATGGGTGAAAACAGACCTAACGCTAACTCCACTTTAACATGATTTCTTGTGCATGTTGCAGGGCTGCACAGGGCACCAATACAGGCCTGCAACCTGCGTAAGGAATGTCAAGGAATGTAAAGTGGAGTTAGCGTTAGGTCCGTTTTCACCCTATGATTCTACGATGGCAAAGTTCCCCGGGACAAAGGCCTACGGCTGAACCAGGAAGTTCTACAGGAGTCAGAGGAATCTTGGGCCAATCACAGCACAGGTCCAGTTCACCAATCAGGGGGCGCGCTGGCTGGCAGGACCGGGATGGGCCGTAGTAGTTCTCCTAGGTCAGCAGCATGCAGCAAGCTCAATACCTCGGGACACTGCAGTCACCAGTTCAAGATCTGCTGTGGCCGCATTTCCCGACATTCTGCCCTCCCTCAGCCATGGCCTAATGGGATGCTTTGCCCACCTGTTGCACAGGTATCCTTCCACCTTTTCCTTGCAGAAACAACGCCCCGAGTTGGGGTCACAGGTTCCCACGCTGCCCGCGGAGTCACAGGTGCAGGGTCTGCAAGGAGCAAAAGCCAAAAAGATGAGACCAACTCCCCCACATACCACCCAGTCACCTGGTTCTCATCCCGGCCCTGGGAGAATCTTAGCCCGAAAGGCTGAGCCGCAGGGCCTGGGGGCAGCCCAAGGCAGATTCTGCTCACCAGAGTGGGAACAAAGGGGGAATAGCCCCATCCCCTCGGATAGGTGGGGCAAAGAGGGAAGAGGAAAACAAGTCACAAAGTGTGGATTCGGATCCAAATTCCCCCAGATTCCAGGAACACTTGGGTTTGGGATTTGTTCCATCCTTTTAGATAGATGGAAGGTGGAGACGGTTTAATTACCCACAGAGCTGGCCTTAGTATTTGCTGGGCCCAGGGCAAAGACAAAATGCAGGGCCCTTGGTAGCCTTGCCTCCTCCCCCATAGACCCACCCCCCCTCAGGGGCACTCTCGGCAGGGCCCTAGAGATGGTTGTGTTTGGGTCCCCGCTGGGAGGGAACGGGGACCCCATGCCCTGTTCTGGAAAACAGAGGCTGCTGAGGGGCCCCCAGTCAGAAGTAGAGAAAATAGCGGGGCTGAGGGCCGGCCTTAAGGTGAAGCAGCTGCTCTTGGCCTCGTGCTATGTTAGGGCCCTGTAGGCCGATGCCACTTTGGATGCTTGCAGTGGTAGCAGGGGGTCGGGGTTTCCTGAGGCAATAATAGCTCTTCTGGGTCCTTCATGAGCAGCAGTGGCCCTGCCATCACTCCTGACCAGACACATTATGCAAGTCCCTTTCCACCGTACCTAGGTAGGCCCTGTCCTCTCCTCCAGTGCCCACACCGCCCCAGGTGACTGGTAACTGTTGATAATGGGGGGGCACAGGAGTGGGTGCTGGGCAGGGGTTCTATAGGGCTTCTGAAAATATGAGGGGGCACCTGCCCCTGTGTCCCCCACATGAGTCGCCTATGCGCCCTCCCCCCGCCTACAGACAGACACACACACATTCACCACAGATATATTTTGTCATGTGCGAACACTGTTCACATGGTGATCTGTGGAGGTAGCGAAGTATTTGGGAGCTAATGGTGCAGCAACAACAAGGTAAAAAGCATGATCTGTGGAAGAAGAGCCCTGGGTACCCCCATCTCTAAAAAGACATAGAACTAGAAAAGGTACAGAGAAGGGCAACAAAAATGGTCACGGGTATGGAACGGCTCCTGTATGAGGAAAGGCTTGAAAGGTTGGGGCTCTTCAGCTTGGAGAAGAGACGACAGAGAGGAGATATGATAGAAGTTGATAAAATCATGAGAGGCGAGGAACACGTAAATAGGGAGCGGTTATTTACCCTCGCTAAGAGTACCAGAACTAGGGGACACTTCATAAAATTAACTAGCAACAGATTTAAAACAAATAAGAGAAAGTATTTTTTTTCCACTCAGTGCACGATTAACTTGTGGAACTTACTGCCAGAGAAAATGGTCACGGCCTGTAGCATAGCTAGTTTTTTAAAAAAAATGGATAAGTTCTTGGAGGATAGGTCCATTAATGGCTATTAGCCAAGTAGGTTTGGGGACCGTAACCTCTTAGTGTTGGGGGCTGGAACAACAGGGAATGGATTGTCTATTGTGACTTGTTGGGTACCTCTCCCAAGAGAAACAGACTGGCTGCTGTCGGAGACAGGATACTGGGATTGAGGGACCATTGGTCTAACCCAGTATGGCACTACTTATGTTCTTATGGGTAATATCCGGGGGGGGGGGGGGGCTGCTTAAAACTCATTGCCACAGATTTACTGTGTGGGAGAAGTGTTCACATACGACACATAAATCTGTGGTGAAATACCACCCTCTTACCACTTGTAACTGGAGTGCCCAAGTGTCAAAGTGTGGATCCTGATTCAAATTTCCTCACTTAGAGCCAAAGGGCATTTGGAGCCAGCTCTCTCACCTGCAGCCCCCTTCACTGAGGGAGTGGAATCCATCCTGGCAGCGCTCACACTTCCAGCCGGTCACGCTGGGTTTGCACTGGCAGGCCCCCAAGCTGTCACACTGGAGCTGCAACGAGCCTGGCCAGGAGCCAGAGGGAGAGACAGCCGTGAGGGAGGGAAGAGCACAGGAGCGATGAGGGTGCGGGTGGGAAAGAGACCCAGCAGTGGTGAGGGCAGGAGAGGACCTGAAGAACAATTACTTTATTTGTTTAAATTTGTATCCCATCCTATCTTGAAGGCTCAGGGCTGGTAACAGCATATAAAAACATATACAAGTAAAAATGCATTAAAAAATTATTTTTTTTAAAAACCCTCTATCCTCACTTGCCAAATACTTGGCCAAATAAAAAGGTCTTGCATTGCCTCTGGAAGATGAGCAGGCTTGGGCTTTGACAAATTCCAGGGGACAGGAGTTCCACAGTAGTGGAAGCAGCCACCAGAAAGCCTCTCTGCATGCCCTTCCTTGCTGTACAAACTTGTTGGGTAGATGGCACTTGCAAAGGGGCGAGTATAGGGGAAGAGGTGGTCCTCCCCTGCACGTGTGACACAGCAGGTTACACAAGAGGAGAGCAAGACACAGCAGAGGGGCACAGAATGAAACACATGAATATGCCAGGAGCCCTGAGCTCTAGGGAATTCTTGGGAGCTGGCAGGAGAACGCCACACGAAGGCCTGAGGGCAAGAAATTTGGATGACAGCCACCAGATAACACAAGCATCAGGAGACTGCTCAGGAAGGGGACTGCAAGAGGGCAAGGTAGAGAGAGAAAGACTCTCTCTGCACTGGAAAATTACCCAACATGTCAGTCTATAGAAACAGGCCAAACATCCTCGCTTGAGACTAAGGGAGAAAAAGGTGTGTGTTAACCCAGTAGATTGTGCCCACAATTCTGCCCCTAGAAGGAGGTAGCCTGTGGGATGCCTGCAGCAGTGAGCTTGTAGATCGCTAGCCAGAAGCCAAGATGAACCTCCAGATGTGGTGCCCTCTTGAGGCAGTACCCCCATAGCACTGTCCACCTCAGGGGGACAAAAAATAAATCATAAGATTGGCTTAAAAAACACCCAAGGCAACTGTGACAGGGCCTAGGGCACAATCGCCCTCAGTACTCTTGTATGGGGAATTAGCTGGTCCACTGTCACACAAAGCTCTACTTAGACCTTTGGGTCTTAACTCTGTTTGGCTTCAGCAGGACGGCTCTTTAGAAGCTGGCCGCCCTTGACCCCTTACAGCCAGTCCTAGTCCTCTCAAGTTAGGGGCTTCTCCCACAAACAGGTGGGTCCCCAGGGGATTCCTCCCCAAACAGCTCTAATCCAGCCCAGTCAAGCCAACCCCCCCATGGCCTAGATAGATCACACCTTGTGGTCCAGGCTCTGTCTCCCAGTTGAGTTTGCTGCGAACAGCTGCTCCACATTCTTGTTTCTCTCCAGTAGTCCTCACTCCAGGGTGTACAGAGCTCTCAGCTCTCCTGCTAGAACAGCACGATGTACAACCCACACTGCTAGCTCCACTCAATCCCCATCTAACTCCCTCTCTAGCTTCTGGCCTTTTCACTGAATTCCACTCCAGGTGCAACATCAGGTGCCTCAGCGTCACTGCTCTTAAAGGGTCAACGTTCTATTCCACTAGCCCATTCTCAGGGTACTTACCCTACAAATCACTGTAACCCTGTTACAGCAACAAATTGTGGCTTCTTTTTTAGTTAAATCCTGGAAATTGAGCCCCATTTTCAACCCTTCCACTACAACTGGGGTGGCCAGAAACACACTTTTTTAGCTACATTCACGATTCAAGGCATCACAGTCTCAAGAAAAACCCAGGTAGCATCGGTCCTGGTAGGAACCTGGTAGAAGCAAGGGGGGTGGGGAGCACCCCTGCACTACCTGCGTCCTTTCCCCCTCCCTGCCCGCTTACCCCTTGGGTTGCAGTTGCATGGCTGGCAGGCTGCCTGCCCGTCCCAGCGGTAGAAGTTCTGGCGGCATCGCTCGCAGTGCGGGCCATCAGTGTTATCCCGGCAGTTCCGGCAATGGCCACCATGCCCGGTGCGCCGGTAGAGCTCCCAGTCATAGAAACACTCGTCTGACCGGCTGCTGCAGTTGCAAGCTGTGCCCAGAAGGGAAATAGAAGAGCGTGAGGGGAGCCTGGGAAAACCAATGCTCAGAACGGGAGGGGCCTGGAGAGAGGACAGAAGGACTGAGCAAAGATAGGCAGGTTTGTGGCACTGGCGACCTCTGCTTGGCCAGCTTTCCAGGAATACCACTTCGTGGATTTGTACAGCAGTTTGTCATCATTAATCAATATTAATTAGTATTAATATTCCTATTTGACCAAGGCTGAACAAGAGTGATTTGCCTGGGCTCATCCAGGAGTTTCTAGCTCCCAGTCCTGTGTTCCTGCCACTGGGCCATCCTAACATTCCACGGTGGTAGAGGATGTTGCATTATGCCCCCAACTCTTTCCCGCTTCTAGGGTGGGCTAGGGGATTTCCCTACAGCCATCCATGCCTAGCTGGGTTTGTTCTCTCCTCCTACAGGTGTGGCCTGTCTGGGCTCCTTCCTTCAACGGAGCAGGGTCGAGCTTATGGCCTGGTGAGCAAGGAGAGAGACCAATCGGCTTCACAATCCCCAAAACGTGCAGTGAATAACACTACTCACAGAGACACTCATTGGGAGACTCAGCGGTACCCCGCGCCCACAGTCGGTCCTGGAAGAAGGGCTGGCATTGCTCACAATCCGCGCCGGTGGTGTTGTGCTGGCAGAGGCAAACCAGCTGGGCCTCCTCGTTGGGGGCACACTCGCTGGCGTGACCATTGCACTTACACCTAGGATGGACCAAGGAGGGGGAGAGTCACCATCAATATTAAGTCGTGGAGCCCGAGCTCTCTCAGGAGGTAGCTCCCACATATCTAACCCCAGCTCCCACCAAAGGCAGGGACTGTACTGGCCTTGATAGACTCAAGCTTTGGATTCAAAGGGTATCATTGGGAGAGGCTGGATGTCAAAAAAAATCAGAGTCCATCCCAATCATGATTAAGGCACCCGTTTCTGTGGCCTACGGTGCACAAGGGAGCAATGTGACCGGCACGACATGCATCTGCCTTTGCAAGAGGGAAAGAAATCCAGAATTCTGCTATCAGAATTATGCAAAATAACTAAATCTTATAAATAATGCAAGTGAATTTCCCAGCATCCTTTTGCATCAATGTTGAACGCTGCATGCATTAAGAAACCTCACAAAACAGCAAAAGGATCTACTGGGCTGGGCAAGCATTCTTATCCCTGGGTGAGGGGGTGTGGGCTGCATCTCTTCAGCAATTCTGACGCAAGGCCCCATGGCTTTAGCCAGCTGCTAACAGGACTGGCCCCCCATTGACTAACTCACAATGCTAACTGCTCGTGGGCTTCCTCATAGTGCTCGCCACGCAGGCTGCGATTCTGCGCTGCCAGAGGCAATTTCTAGGACACTGGCAGGAAGACCCATAGGGCACCTTGTCCCTTTAAAAGATAGCGGGGTCAGCAAGAGTCGGCCCCTTTAAGAAGTGAAGCCCCCAGGTAAGTGGGTGGCCAAAGTTTCTCTTAGGACACAGCCGAAGGAAGAGGGGCAGCTGTGGGGTGAGTTACAGGCTCCCGGGTGCCTGTGAGAGGAGACCAGACCTGGAGATCCTGCAGGCAGCAGAGACAAGAGCTGCCAAGCAGCCGGGAGGCTGGAAGGGAGTGAAATTGACAAGGGGCCATGGTAGAGAGGAGAAGTGGCCAGAGAAAAACAGCAGATCCGGGAGGCTCGTCCAGGATGGGGCTGGAGCTTGGACTAAGCACAGAAGCCCTAGTCTCATCTCTGGCAATGGGGCAAGGTGGAAACTGGGAGAGGACATGAATCTGATCCTGGATCAGGGACAAGATTCCTTGGAGAGGACCGGAAGGGAAAGGGACAGAGAGCAGACTCCTGGGGGAGAGTGAACAGGACACGGACATCCTGGAGCCAGGGTGGGGGCTGCTGCTACCATGGCAATTTGGCCAATTGCAAAATTCCACCAAAATGACTGTAATTGTAGCAGCACAGAACTCAAAGGACCCTGTCTGTGTGAGGGAGCAGTTAGTACTTCATTAGTACTGAGCACTTGGCTAGTTATTACTAATAGCAACATCCACTCTCTCAGTCTAACCCACCATCACCACGTAGACGCGATAACAGGCAAGAGGAGCTCAAGGTCACTTCAAGGTGCCCCCTAGAGAGCCTTTCCCCGTGGAGGGATCACCCCCTCCCCTGAGCATCACAAACCAGGCCCTTTTCGAAGCCACCGCTTCCCCCACAGGGAGCTCCCTGTAGAATCAACTGTGAGGTCAGGATGTTTGAGGGTGGCCTAGTCGAACGCTAATAAGCTCCAGATGTCTATGACGGCGGGAGTATCAGATAAAACCAGCGTGGTCTCGGCTGCGTTTGTGTCACGTCCCTCCGTCTCCCCCTCACGAGCCCAGAGGGCTGTCTGGATGCCTTGTATCCACTATGGAGGGAGGGATGCTCTTACCCAGCCATGTACCTTCACGCTGCATTGCCGAGGGTGGCAGTGATACACAGTCGCCCACGGAGATCAGAGTGGGAGCCACACGAGGCCAGTCCCTGCTTTCTTATCTGCCTTGACTTGCCTCTGCTAGGGCTGGTGAACATCAGCATGCTCCTTCCGCTTACATCTCAGCCCCTCGCACTCCGAGAACATGCCCCATCCTAGCTCAGCCTCACCTCCTCCAAGGGCAGTTTCCGAGCCCCTAAAACTTCCCCATGCGGCTAGATTCTGGCCTGAGGAAGCAGTTGGAAGCCAATAGGAGAGGAAAGGAGAAATAGGGAAAGGGGAGTGTTCCCAGCTGGTGGCCAACTTGATTATCCAATAGTCCTTCCTGCTCTCATGGGCCATCTCCCTCTGCCTCTCACATCTTGGAGATCTCAATCCCCCACACCCACACACATCCCCACCAAGGCTGAGGAAAAGGCTAAATCCCATGCAACAGGCCACGTCCCTGCTGCGAGCCCAGCAGGCTATGGAATCACAGGCTGTCTCAATCCCAAGTTGTGGCAAGGAGCAGCCTAAACAGGCTGTTGTGCTTTTAGTGGAACCAGAGTGGGGCCAGAGCCACGCCCACTCTGCAGTATAAAGGAAGGAAACAGGAAGTAGAGAAACAGAAACCTTCCGGATGTCAAAGAGGTAATGCGGCTGCTGCGTTGGGCTGAAGGCCTGACCAGTGACAAGGAGAGTGAGTGGTTGTGAGCTAGTCAGGGGACTGTCTAAGCCTAGCCTCGATATAGAGACGGTTTACTATGACGAGACTGGTCAGAAGGTTTGATGCCTGGCCTGGGAAGAGACTATGTTTAAAAGTGTGAATAAACAGTTTATGCTAATTTCTAAGAAGAGTGACTGAGTTTTGGCGTGGATCCTGAAAATACTTATCCCTGTGGCAAGCCTATACCTGCTACCCAAGCTCTCTGCAGAGAGGTCTGGTCTGCTTCCAGGGTAGACAGGAGTTGGATGGTTTTGTTAACACAGCAGCTGTTTAGGCAAATTTGATGTTCTGGCTGGCTGGCTAATTCCCCAAACAGAGCACGGGAGGCCAAAGGTTTCTCTCTCCTTCTCCTTCTATCTCTCCAATAGATTTCTAATCCGACTGGCAGCCCCTGGCTTTCCCGAGCCAACTCCTGGGCCATGGAAGCCACTCTGCAAGCTGAGTGGAACCCGGACCATGCCCGCCTGGCAAAGCCAGTCTCACCCATGAGCAGCCTTCCGCAGACCGGTCCCATGCCAGGAAACGTGTCTCCTCTGGTATCCCTGCCACATCCTGCTATCCGATAATATTCCTCTAGCCCCAGCCCCAGGGAGCAGCAAGCAGGGACACTGGGGCATGGAAGCAGGGAGGCGCGTTTCAATTGAAACCCATGGGTCTGGAAAGGCTTCCTGGAGGGACAGAGCAAATACACTGCTCCCAAGTAGAGACCTTGCTTACACAGGGGAGCACGTGCTTCCCATTCACAGGGGCTTTCAGCCTCACAACTGCCTGGGTTCGGTCATCCTTAGTTTACAAGCGGGGAAACGGAGGAGATTGTGACTTGAAATGTGGTCTCAGGGCCAGTCTTAGGGCTGGGGAGTCACCCTGGGCCCTGCATTGTAGGTCTGTGTGACTGCGGGACAGCCCACAGGTAATGCTGCCCTGAGATCCTCTGGTAGGGTCCTGTGAAGCCTACAGTCACCATCGCTGACACCACCAGTACCTCGAGGCTCCTGGAGACCTGCTGCCACCACTCCTGAGGCGCGAGATGGCAGGCCACTCTAAGGTCCCTCAGAAGGCATGGGAGGGAAGCTCCCAGGGCCATATCACCCCCACTACTGAGGCTCTTAGGGCAAGTGACCCCACTCCTACATCAACAGCCATCCTCCCTTCTCTCCACCCAGCCCCCCAATCCTACATGGTCACACAGCAAGAGCCAGAAAGAGACCCCAGGCTCTGACCAAACCCCGTTTTGCCCATCCTTCATCTGCTCCTCTCCCCGTCCTGGTGGGCTCTTACCTGCCCCCTACTGAGAAGTCCGAGATGGCGTAATAGTAAGACTGCAGCACCTTGGGATCCTTGAAGATGTCATCACCGAAGGTGTTGAGCCGGTTTAGGGAGATGAGGAGATCCGTGCTGGTCACCCACTCCTACAGAGTTACAAAAGCTCGGTTGGCAAGCAACCCAAGTAAAAACATCTTCAGGGGAGGGAAGGGGCTTTCAGTCCCCGTCATAGAGGGGGTGGAAGACGCAAGAGGATCGTTGTATCCTCATGTTAAATGGAAAACCATGTTGGGGAAACACCATATACCACTACTAGCATGAAACGGTCATGCTAGAACTACGTTCCGACCAACACAGCAAACACTTCCCTTCAAAGAAGCGAACAAAGTCCAAGGGCCAACTTATCTTGGAGGGGGCGTATTAACAAACGAAACGGCTCTCTGTATTCACGTTGTGCTGATGGCCCGTGAAATGTTCTCAGCAATTGGCTGTCAGTGGGGAGAGGTGAATAGACAGTCAGACAGACAGACAGATCGCTATTATGGGATCATAGAATCAGAACCTCGAGGGTCATCAGTCCATTATCCTGCTTGGATGCAGGATAATGATAGTTGTAACTTTCCTGAAAGTTGTCTGTCCAGCCTCTTTCTGAAAACCTCCAGCAATGGAGCCTATAATCCCCCTCTAGGCAACTTGTTCCATTGCCAAACAACTCTCACTGTTAAGAAGCTTTTCCTGATATTTAACCAAAATCCATCTTCCTGTAATTTTAGCCCATTATTTCTAGTCCCGTCTTCTGTCTGTAGAGACGAAGAACAGCTCCTTACCAGCCTCTTCGTGGTAGCCCTTTAGTCATTTGAAGACTGCTATTATAATCTCTGTTGAATCTTTGCTTTGCTAGGGTAAACATACCCAGTTCCTTCACCCTTTCCTCATAAGAGAATGAGAATATATATTAAAAAGAGAGAGAACCACCTAAAAATTGAGACTTGAATGCAGATCTCTCCAAAGTTCAGAGCTGTTTGGCGCTAGATGGGATTTTGTTTTGGGTCTATTTTAAGTTGGCTACCACTCATGTTTGGCTATGAATGGGTTTCTAAAAGTGTTTACGTCCCTTGGAGAACACAAGTGGTGTAGGCCATGTCCTAGGGGAGAGAGGAGGCAGCAGGGAGTTGTGGGAGAAACAGGGAAGGGGAATATTTATTTTGGTCTTCTTTCCCTTGTTTTTCCTTCCCCTGCTGAGGTCACTGTGCTCCATGCAGAGCTGCAGCAAGAGGCTTGACATTTATGAGAAGGTTGCCTCTCAGAGGGATCTGGTCAGGAGTTTTACCAAGGGAGCTGCTGCCACAATGTCAGATGCAATAAAGCCAGAGATTGGAATTTAATGTCAGTTAAGCCCTTTTCCTCCAAACAATGCACGAACTGACAGGCACCGAAATGGAAATTCTGTTGCCTGTGTATAGTCTGGGCCCTCATCTGTCTGCTCCTCTGACACCCTCGGGGAGCACCGTGCCTCGCCACCTGCCAGAGCGTCTGCTTAAAGCGCTGTGCACTCCTTGAAATGCAAGGATCTCCATCGTTTTGTTGACACTTCTTGGTGGCTGTAATAAGGAAGCTCAACAGAGTCCAAGGGCGCAACCTCCAGCCTTAAAGTCAAAGGGAGCTGAGCCCTTGACTTTAATGGATGAAGGATTGTGCCCTGTGGGTACAACCCAAATCCTCACTGCTGTTACACTAGCTCAGCTCCCATTGACTTCACTGGGGGAAGATTGACCCCTTACAGTGCTTTTGGGCATCCCAATTTTCATCCACAGATCACAGTGGCAGCACCACTGTTTAGCCTCTGCTTGATCCCCTAGTGCAGGGGTGGGGAGCCTTTTCCCCACACAGGGGACACTTTGAAAATTAGTACAAGCTCCGAGGACCGCATACAAGTTGGGGGCGGGGGTGCACTCAGAAAGAGGAGGGTCCAGATCATGGATCTTTCCCTTTCCTTGTGTGCATACCCCCAGCTCTGCTCCCTTAACCCAAGCTCAATCTTTCAGTGTTTAAGGGCAGAAACTGGATCCAGGAACCAGATCCAAGAACTGGAAAAGGACCACGTAAAAAACTATTCCTAGGCCACATTTGGCCCCCGGGCTGGAGGTTCCCTGCTTTTACACTAGTGGCACTTTTCACAATGGGCGTTGATACACAAGACGCTACCATGCAGGTCCACCCAGCGGACACGCGTGCTTGCGTCCATGTAAAAGTTGGGGGAGTGGGTGAGCGCTCCCACGACCCACGCATCCCCACCTACCCATCTCCCCGCACGGAGCAACCCAGAAAACCCCAGGCTGCATCATGCGGGGGCCTGGGTGGATGGGAGCGCATCTCCATCCTCCGTCAAACTGTAAACCCTCCCCCCACCTACCGGAAGTGCGCGTGCGCTCCACCGAGAGCCCCGCTGCTGGAACGCCTTTAAAGGTTAGACAGGGCTAGCGCAGGGAGACCTCTCTCATGGATGGCTTCACAGCAAACGGCCAGACTAAATAACCCTGGGGCTTCCTCCCAGCCCCAGGATTCTCACCAAGGGGATTGTTTGTAGCAGCAGCCTGGATGTTTTGGTGCCTCTGCCATCGAGCACTGAATGGTACCACATGGGAGGTCTTGGAAAGCAGATGGCAAAGCCCTCCTCAAATATAATTGTTTTAAAAACATAATCTACTAGGGCCACGTTCCACAAGCCACTTACTCTGGAGATGACAGCCATTATTTTTAAACTAAATTCATGATTTTTGGAAACCCCGGCTCGTGTTTGGGATTAGAACGATGGGTTAATCATTATAGAGATGCAAGATCACAGATTGGGGCAACAGGCTTTAATCTATCTGATTATATAGCTATATAGACGTAGACCTAGGACTTGTTCCTGTGCTACAGTGGGGGTGACTGGGGTGTGTGTGTCAAAAACAGTGCAGTATTTACTAGGGATGGGACTATCGATATCGGATTAATCCGATAATGCAGATAATTGGCGATATCGGATTAATTCAATACCGATAATATCGGTATCGACATATAGTTTTTTTAACATTGCCGATTTTTCGGATCTTTAATACTGCGGCCATTTTTAAAATGGCCACAATGTTAAAGATCCGAAAAATCGGCAATGTTAAAAAAACGATATGCCGATACCAATAAATCCAATACCGATAAAACCGGTAACCGATAATTCGCTGATAGTCCCATTCCTAGTATTTACCCTGTGGTGTCTCTGATCTCGTGGATGCTTGGAAATGTGTGGTACACTACCCCACACCCCCTCTTATCGCCTGTCTATAAAGCTGTTACCTCTTGTGAGCATCTCCACAGGCCTTTCGCTTACTCCTAGTGGCAAATACCCATTACAACCCCTCTGGCCAGTAAATGGTAATTACTACTCAGATAATTACTACTCAGACTACTCCTGCTTTGTAGGAGGGGCGGGGTATAAATCCTCGAAATAAATAAATTAAATAAATAAATAACACCCCACGGTTTCATCCAAGATACACCCATGACTACCTGTATCACGAACACAATGAACAGGGCTTCGTGGGGTTAAGATACCCCTTCCTAATGCAACGGAGCGCTCCCATTTCCTTCCCAGGGGTCACTCAGGAAGAGGAGTCCAGATCATGAATCTATGGCATGGATATGTCCCCTAACCTTGTGTGCATGCCCTCATCTCTGCTCCCTTCCCCTGAAGCTCAGTCTCTCAGTGCTTGGGGGATAGGAACTGAATCCAGGAACTGAAAAAGGGGCCACCAAACCCCCAACCCCTATTCACCAGCCACATCTAGCCCCTAGGCCTGAGGCACCCCATCCCAGGTATAGATTCTCATACGGGGTGATAGACGGTGTCAGGGAGTTTGTTGTAGCTAATTGTAAGCATACACATGATCAGAGATACCACAGGGTAAAACACCCAGTGGTAAAGAAACCATGGGGTACTGTAATGTGTGAACAAGTCCATGGATATGCAGCATAATCCCCATCAACCTCATTCTCATTTTCCACCTGATAAGTCATGCTGTCCGCGTGCTCCCCATCACTTTCTTCGATCAGCTGCTTAGCACTAAACAGCTGATGCGGGTTTCCCTTTCCTGCACCAGATGCTTCAGATAGACGCCATCCTACTAGGGCTGCTAGCCAAGAGCTGTCAGCACAAACAGCTATTTTCCCACTCACTGGCTGATCGTGCTTCATCAGGTGCCAGTGCTAGGAAACTGGCTTGGATTTACAGCAGCTTGCATAAATTCCAGGGGGCAGCAGTATCCCCTCCCCACTCCCACAATGCCAGTCATCCAAAAGCCTGGATAACCAACAAGCTTTCATGTCTCACAAGCCTATTGATCGGCTGGAACGCCACATGCTGCACAGCAGGGGTAGGAAGCCTTCTCCCCCCGCCCCCCATCAGCCTTTTGAACCTTAATACAAGCTTTGCAGGGCAAATAGAAGTGGGGAATGAGGGCGTTTAAGGCACATGCTCAGGATGGGGGAAGGAAGGGGAGGGTCCAGACCATGGATCCATCCTCTGTCCCTGAGTGCGAGCCCTCATCTCTGCTTCCTTCTTCTGAGTTCACTCTTTCGGGGGTTGAGGGTAGGTGACTGGATCCATGGACCAGATCCAGGCATTAGAAATAAGCCAAATAAAAAAATTTTTAAAAAAATAATCAAAAAAAAATAATCAGACATAGGCCAGATTTGGCTCTCACGTTGCAGGTTCCCCACCCCCAGCATATATGAACAATTCTCTCTCTCTTTCTCTACACGCACATGCCATTCCATGACAGGCTTAAGGACGGACTATCTTGTTACCTATCTGAACATGAATATCTTTACAGCAGCGGTGGGGAAGCGATCCTCTCCAAGGGCCCACTTTGAAAATTAGTACAAGCTCCGAGAGCTGCATCAAGGTTGGGTGCTTAAGGGGTGCGCTCAAGAAAAGAAGGGTCACTCCATCCATCCCCTGTCCTTGCTTGCATGCCCTCCTCTCTGCCCTCTTACCCCAAGATCAGTCTTTGAGTGCTTGGCGGGTAGGATCCAGATCCAGGAACTGGAAATGGATAAATACTAGCTATGGGCTGCATTTGACACCTGAGCTCAAGATTCCCCACTCCTGGTTTAAACAGGTTTCCAAACCTATGTAGAAGGGAAAGCATCTTCCATGGATGCCCCGCCCCCCCCCCGGCCTCCCCACTCACACTGACCATCGTACCTGCAGAACTGGGCTCTGGTCAAAGTTGTAGGCACTAGGCCGTCCCTCCAGAGTGGAGAAGGCCACATTCCCACCGCTCAACGGGGAGATGTCACTGAATTCGTCAGTGCAGAAGGCCACCTGCTCATCCTCCCCATGCGTCAAGTACTGTTGCTCTGGCTTGCCGTAAGTCTTCCTGCAGGAGGCACTGTAGTACTGGTAGGGGACCCAGGACCCACCAGCACGGTTCCGTTTGTAAATGGCGAAACTCTCTGGCCGGCTGGTGTGGAATTTCAACCGCACGTAGGTGATTTCATAGGACTTTCCTGAAAGAACAGAAGGGAGCTGAGTGAGGTGTCGCGTAACCAAGCTAAGCACATGTCCCTGCAGCTTCTCAACCTCATGAATGCATCACTGAGAGACCATCAAGAGCTCGTGTGGTGATAAGGTGCTGGACTTGGACCTAGGAAGCCAGGGTTTGAATCTTGCCCCAGCCATGAACTCACTGGGTGGTCTTGGGCAAGTCACAACCTCTCAGTCTCAGTTCCTCATCTGTAAAATGGGAATCTGTGTGTGTTGATCTCTCCCTGTTCCCCTCACCTGTGTCCATCTTAGATTGTAAGCCCACTGGGTAGGGACCCATCTCCATTAATAACAATTGTAAAGCACCAGGTACACTGCTTGTGCTATATAAATGCTTAATAATCAATCAATCATCATCATCATCACTGTTTTGCTCTATGTTTCCCTCCCTCTCTTGTCCATTCTAGACTGTAAACCCTTCAAGACAGGGGTCAGTCTCTAATTAATGATTAATCAGTCTTTAAATTAATGATTGTTCAGTGCGAGGTACATGGTTGACACTATATAAATATGAAACAATATTAATAGATGGAGGGGAGAGTTCTGCACACGATGACAAAAACCTCCCACAGCCTTCCTACCCCTCTGAACCAGATTCTAAGTATTTCTCACCCCCAACCCATGCCCTGCAATCCTGCCATTCCCTGAGCAGTGCTGGACTGTTCACACTGCTCAGCTGATGGTTGATATTTTAAAACTGCTTGATGGGAAGGAAACTTGCATAAAATGTACATTATCTTGAATAAGAAACAAGACATGCACACACAAAAATTGTTCACAGGAAACTTTCAGAATTTGGCTTCCTCACCTGCAGAATTTAAGATGCTTTGGCTCCCTGAACACAGAGCCCTGGGAATAAGACACCCTGGCCTGCCCCAGGCAAGTCCTTCCACAGTGCCATTGTGCCATGCCATTGTGCCATTATGCAGTGCCATTGAGCCATTGTGCAGTGCCATTGAGCCATTATGCAGTGCCATTGTGCCGTTATGCAGTGCCATTATTAGGGATGTGCGAACAGAACCAAATATGGATGTTCGGTGGTTCGGGTTGAACTTTGAGTTCGGATTCGGTGTTCGGTTTGGTCAGGCTCGGTTCGGTCTTTAGTTCAGTGCAATCGGGAACTGAAAATGACATTTGGTTTTTGAAATAAAGGGGGAAAACTGAAAAACATATTTCCCACTATAACATTTTTGTTTCTTATTTGATTTTGATGGAATTTGGGGAGATTGTACCCCCAATGGAGGGCACTCAGTGTACCAACATTCAAAACGATTAGATAAAGAGAACCGATTTCAGAAGCAATTGAATGTTGTGATTTTAAGAAAAGCTCCATACACATTCATGGCTACAACTTCTTTATCTTGCATCCAATGTTCATGAAACTTGTGCATATTACATCCCTCCATATGCTTAATACTTCTGCCAATTTTAGGAAAGAGTGGATAAAGGGTCCCAAGGGTATAAGACATTAACCTGAAAATACATTTCCAGCTGTTACATTTTGATATTCCATTCTGTTTACAGGATATTTGACAAGAATGTATCAAATACCTTTCCTGCCATTTCAGCAAATGTACAGGAGATTTTGATAAAGGGACCCAATTATATAAGCAATTGATGTTGTCCCTGTGAAGATCATTATTCAGATGAATATCAGCATATTCAGTGCCAGTCAGAGGCAGGCACCCTGCATGGCAGGGGGAGAGAGACTGTAGGAGGAAGGATGTGGAGCAACCCCAAAGACTGACAGACACATTCAATGGCCAAACACATTACTGCAAGCTTCTAGCTTTACAGGACCAATTGGTAGTGGTTTCGAGGTGGGCATAGGGGGCGGCCCTGTGGCGGGCATAAGCAACATAACTGGGACTTCTGAGATAGCATCCCAGCAGTCAGGAGACATAGTTTAAACACATCCAGGCTGGCCAACTATCAATCACATCCTGCAGCACTGAGACAGAGGACATAAGAGAATTTCTATTGACTCTTTCCTAAACAGATGCTTCTGACTTCCCAGAAACAAGTGGGGGAGATATGTTGGGATGGTCCCAGCACAGAATGAGGATATTTGGTTGACATTTCTGTTGGCCAATTCGCATCACAAACCAATCTTATACCATAGTGACATAAGAGAATCCCAGGCATAGGTCCCTTCTCTACATAGGTTGTACAGGCATATAAAATTGGGGCCCTTTATAAAATATTTCTGATATTTTGCAGAGATGATCATGAAAGTGTAATATATAGCCCTGCCAAATTTCATGTACACTGGTTGGACTACAAAGATGTTATAGTCAGACGTACATTTATATGTTAATTGCTTATACCACCAAGACCCTTTTTCCAATCCTTCTGAAATTTGGCAAAGATAGTAAATATGGGACACCTACATCAGATGTGAGGCAAAGAAGTTACAGATAAGAATGTATATGTAGAATTGTCAGCCATTGGGGTCTCCGCCCTGCCCCCCGACGCCGTCCGCTGGCTGTGAGCCCCAACCCCTGCAGCCTGGAACTCGGGCTGGCGCGTAGAGCAGTGTCGCCGCGGCTTGTGGCTCCATCAGCTCCTGACGACGCGCCGCAGGCGGGGCCTTCTGGGGACGTGACGAGGCCACGCCCCCCTGCCACGCCGCTCTGAGCGTCTGCGAGCGCATGCAGGGGGCGGGGTTTGCCCTTTATCTGCCGGCAGTTTCCAGAGCTCTGTGCCAGTGAACAGAGCGTGTGTCTGTGGAGACTGGCCCCCCTGCCTGACAGCTAAGTACCTTTAAGCCTTGACTGTGTTGCATTGGCCTCTTGTTCCTCCGTCCGTGTTCCCCTCACCCTTCCTATTTGATTTCCCTGTGTGCTCAGCAGAGAGTGTGTATCCCGGTGCAAGTGTTGTTTGGAAGAACCCCTCCCCCTCCTTTCTGGTTAGAAAGAAAGGGCTGCAAGGGCCTGCGGGCCAGGGTGCATCTCCCCTCCCCCTCCTGGGGTGGCTTCCTTGTCTCCCTCCCCCGTCTGCGTGTAAGTCCTTGATACCTGTCCCTTCTACCTGGGGCCTTGTTTTCCTCCACTATTCCTCACCAGTGTACCCCCCCTTGCGGTAATCGAAAGGAGTTGCTGTGTGGAACCCCTTCCCTTGATTTGCTCTGTGCCCTATGATGATAGGGGCCTAAGCTCTTAGTGCGAAAGCATAGCAAGCGGCCCACACACTATCCTGGCGGGCAGCTGGGAGCCTCGATTATCTAAACAGAGCCTTTTGGGTGATCCAGGTGCATGTGGGCGAAAGTACCCCCTCTCCTCCCTGTATTCCTGCCCCCCACTGACAAGAATATTGCAAAATACAATAATTCAACTGCTTCTAAAATCGGATTCCTTTATCCGATCGTTTCAAAATTTGGTACACATAATGCTTCCTATTGGAGGTATAGGCACCCCAAGGTTCAGCCACATAGCATAAAAAACAAACATGTTACAGCCAATAATGTGTTTTCCATTGAAACCAATGGCAATTCAATTCCAAATTCACCGAATGCATCCGAACCAAACGTTCGCATTAGAGTTCGGTTCGCACGTTCGGTTCACTTGTCCGAACTATTAGAGTTTGGTCCGAACTCTGAACTTCCGAACCGTGTTCGCCCATCCCTAGTCATTATGCAGTGCCATTGTGCAAGGCACCGTGCCATTGTGCAGTGCCATTGTGCAAAGCACCGTACCATTGTGCAAAGCACCGTGCCATTGTGCAAAGCACCGTGCCATTAAGCAGTGCATTGTGCAGTGCCACTGTGTAGTGTCACTGTGCCATTAAGCAGTGCCATTGTACAGTGCCATTACGCAGTGCCATTGTGCAGGTCACTGTGCCATCATGCAGTGCCATTGTGCCAGTCACTGTGCCATCATGCAGTGCCATTGTGCCAGTCACTGTGCCATCATGCAGTGCCATTGTGCCAGTCACTGTGCCATCATGCAGTGCCATTGTGCAGGTCATTATGCAGTACCATTATGCAGTGCCATTGTGCAGTGCATTGTGCAGTGCCATTGTGCCATTACACAGTGCATTGTGCAGTGTCATTGTGCCATTACGCAGTACCATTGTGCAGTACCATTGTGCCATTATGCAGTGCCATTGTGCCATGCCATTATACAGTGTCATTGTGCAGGTCACTGTGCCATTATGCAGTGCATTGTGCCGGTCATTGTGCCATTGGGGGTGGGGTTAATCACCTATATTTGATGATGTTTTTATGTGTTTTATTATTGTTTTACTTGTTGTGAGCCGCCCAGGATGCCGTAGGCATTGGGGGGGGTGTTAAATATAAATAAATAAATAATTAATTAATTATGCAGATTGTGAGAATGAGAAAGAAGTTCAACTCCAAGCTCAATATGTGCTGCAGTGTTTGAAGCCCAGCTCAAGACCACAGATATTACATTTCTGGGGTAATGTTGGATTCACTCTAAACCCGAATACAAATACCTAGTATCTGTGTTTCGAATATGGAAGTCAAAAAGGGCTTTTTCTGGTTTATTTGGGTTTTATCAAAATCCAAATGCACAGCACTAGTCCAGATCATGGATCTCGCCCGTAACCTTGTGTGCAGGCCCCCATCTCTGCTGGAAAGAGGCCAAATAAAAACTAGCCATGGGCTACATTTGGTCTCTGGGCCTGAGGTTCCCTGCCCCTGGAGGCTACACTTTTCAAGGATCTACCCCAGGTAGGGTTGCCACCTATGCACATTTTTAAAGAACATGTATGAAAAATATACATGTTGCAGGTCTTGCACTGGCATCAAAGGCATCGATGCAGGCCCTGCACTATGTATTTTTCATAAGTGTACCTTTAAAAATTTGCATAAGTGGCAACCCTACTACCAGGGCCCCTCCCACTTGCTCCCAGTTCTACGGCATCTCAACAACTGGTCTCAGGAGTGGAAAGGAGCACTCCCCTTTAGAGCTCCTTCCTCACTGCCACTCTCCTATCCAAAGACACACCCTAGGGGGCTGGTCCTGCTCTCCTCCCGAGAGGGGATTTCTTGAGGTTGGTCCCCCCCTCCCTGCATCTTCTACTGGAGACTAGCTTGTATTCTACCAGTAGATCATGATCTCCATGGCCACCCTGGACCTAAACCTTGGCCAGCTAAAGATCTCTCCCTTACGGTGGCTGTGTGAAGAACTTCAGGAGTTGCTGTGAGCGTTAGCTACTCCCTTCCCATCCCCAATAACCCAGCCATGTTTCCACAGGGGGCATCACTAGTTCATGGACTGGGCAGAAATGGAGACAGCATAGAATTGTGGTGTTGGAAGGAACATCAAGGGGCATCTAGTCCACCACCACAAAAAAAAATCTCCAGGGCAGGAGATCCTCTGGTTCCAGCATGCCAAATCCTGTAGTCAGGGAAACTGGAGTGGGAGGCTAAAAGGGCAGCCAAACCTTGGAGCTGCAAAGATCCCACCAGGGATGGGGGTGGGAGGAAAAGGGAGACAAATTCTAGACCCTTCCCTCCCGCCCCACTGGAGGCACCCAGCAGAGGAAAGAGGCAGGAGCTGGACAGCTCTGGGATTCCATTTGTGCCTGCTCCCCCTACCCATAATTACGGTCCTAGATTTGGATTTGGCTCCTGGTTTTTGCCATTCAGGTGCATGTGGCTACAGTGGAAACTGGAGGTTCTTGCTGGAGCAGGAACTTCGTCCCAGACCTGCCAGTCTCAGCTGCGTGTGTAGCTACGGGGGATATTGTCACCTGCCAGGGGGAAGCACTGTAGCCTCTGGCTTTTGGATGACTCTGACGCTTACTGTGAAATTCCAGACTTTAAAAGGAACGTTCTGGTGAGTCCTCCCCACCAGAATTTTGCAAGTTTCTTAGCGCTGCAATGGATGTCTTTCTTTCTTTATTCTTTCTTGTTTAACCCGTAGGTTTTCAACAAATTCATCATTACAACAAAACATCTCAAATACAATACACACTTCAAATCACAATCAATTTACAAAAACATAAAAATTTAAACCTCTAAATAAATATATACATAAACAAACTGGGGTTCCCAGCCCCCATTACCCCATCAATATTCATGTATACAATAGACCTGTCCTTAAGTCTATACTATTACACTCAGTTCTAAGCCCCTAAACACCGCCCGGGGACGCTAGCTACCTTAGACATAAAACATGCACGCATCTGTATAACACTGCCACAGAAACGGGCAGCGTCCTTTGATTTTGGCGCGTCCACTGGGCTTAAAATTTTTGCCAATTCCACATAATCAGGAAACACACCCTCATCCCTGTACTTAACCAAGAAATGACCCCTTGGGAGCTCAGTAGCCAGACAATTAAAAGAGACATGATCAATAGTCTCCAATTGGCCTAAATCACATAGCCGGCACTCTTTCTCCCCTCGGGATGCCCTTGTAACGCCCCTCGAGAATCGCTGAGGGCTGAACGTTCAATCTAAATTTAGTAAAAGCCATCCGGGCAAACGAGCCCAGACACAAAAACAAATAACCCGTAGAATCAGATATTGGGGCCAGATCTTTATACAGGGGAGCAATACCTTGCGATTCCAGCACAGAATGTTCTATTTGTTGAGTTTGGTCTAGAATTTGCTGGTAAACCATGGCAACCACTCCCCCCAAAACCCTTGGCCCTTAAGCACTGTGTAGAAAGGCCCAACTTAGACACTTTCAATGACACCTTCTTATCCCAAGATGCCAGAACCCCATTTTGGGTAACTATGGATAACAGAGGGTTAGTAGAGAATGAGAAAACCATTACTTTAAGCCAGTATTTAATTATGCATCGCAATAAGGGAGGCAACAGGTTTCTGCCCTTAACAAAACTAACAGGATACCTTGAGGAACTGCCAAAATGGCTCGCAGAAACCTCGCCTGAACCACTTCCAATCTGGGGAGAAACTCCAGACCCCAGACTGGGTATGCATAAGAGAGAGAGCCTGATACCTTTGCCCGAAATAATTTCAGTACTGGGGTCACCAGCTTCCCTCCCTTGCCATAAAACAGCTTAATCAAGAGGGAGACTGTTCTCAAGGCTACTTCCAAAACTGCCTCGTACTGAGGTCGTCAACCGAGATTATATGAAATTATGACCCCCAGATATCAATATGTTTTTACCTGCTCAATTTTATTATTACCTATATACCATCGCTGCATCCTGGCTCTGGCCCCGGCACCCCCAATCAGTTTTTGTTTTGGCATAATTTATCTGAAGGTTCTCCTGCTGGCAATATTCATTAAAGAAGTTCATAGATCTTAATAAGCCTACCCTTGTCTGAGATGCAATGGATGTCACAGATACCTTCATGGCACAGATCATTATCATCATCGTTCATTACATAGTGCCAGCACTGTCCCTGGCATGGCACGATCATAATTAGAGAAAGGTCCCTCCTCTGAGGGGAGGGAGACCAGGGAGAGAGGAACCTAGGGAGAGACGAGGGGTGAAAATAGACATGCACCTTAAACTCCTCTTTAACATTTCTCATGCATGTTGCAGGGCTGCAGAGGGTACCAATACAGCCCTGCAACATGCATGAGAAAGGTTAAAGCGGCGTTACGTGCATGTCTGTCTTCAACCAGGGATACATTCGTGAAGCTGAAAAGTCTCCGGTGCACGTGCTCAGCTTAGTTACAGGGGAGAAGCGTGGGATGCTGAACACAAGGGCGGCGTCAGCGACTATTCTGGCGAGGGAACGGAGGGGAGGAGCTTGGGGAGGCCTGGCGGAAGAGGTCAATTTTTAGGAGGGATTTGAAAGTTGGAACGGAGGGAACATATCGAATGCATTCGGGGAGGGAGCTCCAGATAGGGTTGCCATATATGCAAATTTGTCCAGGACACTTATGAAAAATACATGTTGCAGGGCCTTCATTGGCATCTTAGATGCCAATGCAAGCCTTGCAACACGTAGGGAGGGCGGCGGTCAGAGCGACGGTGACGTCATTCACGTACTGAAGTTGACCGGTTGTGTCAGAGTCTGGTTACGTACCTATGCCGTTGTGGTGCGGACAGCAAAGAAGGTTTTCTTTGCTGCCCTCATTGCTTCCGCTAAGTCCCGTCTGGCTGAGCTGTTCTGGGTGGTAAGGGGGCTGGTCAGTCCGGCCTCCCTCCGCCTGGATGTAGAACCATCAAATGCTCGCTGTGATTTGTTTGCAGATTTTTTTGTGGATAAAATCGCTCAAATTCACCAGTTTTGATGCGACTTTTTCAGCAGGGAACAGGTCGGAGGCAGCAGAAGCCCCTTCTTGTCCTGTTTTATGGAATGCATTTCGGGAGGTGTCGCCCTCAGATGAGGGGGATGCTCTTGGGACTGTTTGAGCCACTAGATCCATGCCCGTCCTGGTTGGTTAAGACTAGCCGGGAGACATTGGGGCCGTTGCTGGCGGGGATAGTCAACACCTCCCTTGGGGAGGGCAGGGTGCCGGATTGTCTCAAGGAGATGGTGGTGCGGCCCATGCTCAAGAAACCATCTTTGGACGTTGATGCCCTTGCCAGTTATCGGTCAGTCTCTAACCTTCCCTTTTTAGGGAAGGTTATTGAATGGGTAGCAGTTCGGCAGCTTCAGGGGCATTTGGACCAGGTTAACTTTCTCGATCCCTCACAGTTGGGCTTTCGTCCGGGTTATGACACGGAAACTGCGCACTTGGCCAACGACCTCTCCCGTGAGTTGGACCGGGGTCGTTCGACCCTGCTATTAGATCTCTTGGCTGTATTTCATACCGTTGATCATGAGTTGTTGGTGACTCAGCTGCGGGACCGGGCAGGGATTGGCTGGACAGTTCTTGAATGGTTCCGCTCTGTCCTGGCTGGGAGAACCCAGCGTGTGGTGCTGGGGGAGTTTTCATCTTCCGCCGGCTGGGGCCTCGTGTGGAGTACCGCAGGGTTCCATCTTATCCCCTCTCTTGTTCAATGTGTA
>QEPC01005805.1:435029-460801 GCA_003113815.1 Sphenodon punctatus
AATCCTCTACTTTGGATAGAGAGAGGAGCCTCTTGTAGCTTTGTCCTGGCTCGGTACACCGCACCTCATCTAGAAAAGGCTGAAGCCAAACAGCCCTAAGTTCATTATAGTGGGGGCAGGAAACCAAGAAATGCTCCACCGTTTCCACCTCTCCCTAAGGGCAGGTACACAACCGCCTGGCATAGGGGATGTTCTTATATCTCCCCTCTACCACAGCTGTCTGAACCAACTGGAAGCGGAGTAGAGTGAAATTCCTCCGAAGTGTGCGATTAGACAACACATCCAGATAAGGCTCCAGCCTCCAATTGACCTTTACCAGGCCAAACCAGAGGGCAGCCTTCCAGTTCTTTAACCCTGCCATATCATCCTGCCGTGATATATCCTCTATCCTGGCCTGAATCTCCCTCTTAATCCCTACTAGAGGACGGCCTGCAAAGAAAGCGAAAGAGAACCCTTGGCTCCAGAGAAGGTGACCCAAATACCCCAGCCATGGATAACTCCTAGAGCCAGTGTACAATAGTTCCTCCTCCAGACACAAGCGGGGAAGCAAATTCTTGCGCATGGAGAGGAACCTCAGCCAATATCGAATAGGGGCCAGTCTGGCACGTGAATGGATAGAAAACACCCCGGTTTCCGCCCTCAGCACCGAGCCCAGCACACTCCTCCCTACTTGAATTTGATGTAAAAAAGACGTAAAATTTGAATTTGACATAAAAATTGAAATTTGACGTAAAAAAAGAGTCCTGCACCCTCTCAAGGGGTTTGATCATTGGGTAGGGAATAATGTCCAGGCCAAAAACTGCCGAAGGCAGAACCTTGGCTCTCTATACCTCAAGAAAGGTAGAAAGTGTAACCCCCTGGGAGATATGAGCTGCCCTACTTATAGCACCAACAAGTTGGGCGGTTTTTAGTACCTGTCCCTGAGTGTGTTTAGCCCACGTTCCCCTACACGAAAAGGTTACCCCAAGGTACATAAAAAATTGCACCACCTCCAAGGGTTGCTCCGCAATTTCCCACTTAACTGATGTCTTTCAACCACCCACAATCATGATCTTGGATTTGTGGGGATTCGGTGACAATTCATTAAGAGCGCAATACTCATCTAGATTGTGCAATAAGCATCTTAACCCCCTTGCTGTCTGGGAGATGAGGACCAGATCATCTGCAAATTGCAGCAAACTCAGGTGGCGACTGCCGATTTTGGGGGCATCAATATTATCTGTTGTTAAGAATTTTACAAGATCAGCAAGATATATGTTGAAGAGGAACGGGGCCAACACGCACCCCTGTCTGACCCCCCTCTGAATGGCGATATCCTTGCTTAGCTGGCTACCCATGCTTAGTTTGACCCTAGCCGAATTGTTAGAATATAGCAGGGCTATGAGTGACAAAAGATTATTATTTATCCCCAGTGCAAAAGCTTCTCCCCCAGCCTGGCCCGGGGGATTGAGTCGAAGGCTTTGGTTAGATCGATGAATGCCGGGTGTAATTTACCCTTCCTGATCCTGTGGCCTTGGTCGATGACCTCTACCGTGATCTGGACCAGGGTCGTTCGACCCTGTTGATCCTATTAGATCTCTTGGCTGCATTTGATACCGTTGACCAAGAGTTGTTGGTAACTTGGTTGTGGGACTGAGCCAGAGTGGGCAGAACTGTTCTTGAATGGTTCCATTCCTTCCTGGCCAGGAGAACTCAACATGTGGTGCTGGGTGATTGTTCATCTTCTCCTTGGGATCGCCCGTGTGGAGTCCCACAAAGCTCTATTCTGTCCCCTCTCCCGTTCAACGTGTACACGCAGCCTTTGGGGGAGGTCGTCAGAGGGGTCGGGGTGCGGTGTCACCAATATGCTGATGACACCCAACTGTACCTGCCTTTTCCAGCTGACCTAGGCCCAGCAGTCACAGTGCTTACCCAGTGTCTGGCAGCTGTGAAGAACTGGATGAGGGTGAGCTGCCTGTAGCTGAATCCTGACAAGACGGAGGTGATGCTGGGGGGGGGAGGAGCTGAGGGAGTGGCGGCACCCATCATCGATGTGGGTCTGCCCTCCATTGGTTCCTCAGGTTCGTAGTCTGGGAGTGCTCCTGGACCCACAGCTCCGCTTGGATGTCCAGGTGGCAGCTGTGGCGAAGGGTGCATTTCGCTAATTACATCAGGTGCATTCTGCACAGGCCTTGAGGCGGGGGATCAGTTGGTGGAGGAGGTGTCAGGATGGGCTGGGTATGGTGGGGATGTTTTTATGCTTTGTTGTGGGTTTTATTGCTGTTTTTTAAGTGTTTTAGTTGTAGCATATTGTTTTTAAGATGTTGCGAGCCGTCCTGAGCTGCTGTGGCAGGAGGGGGTGGCAAATAAATCTAATAATAAATACATAAATATTTTCAAGAGCACCCTTCACTGAAAAAGCCACGAGTGAGCTCTCCACCATTTGGGTAACTGCTTCGCCAGGATCCAGCCTTGTAGACAAAGTGGCTTGTCCTCATTTCCCCTGGGCCGCAGCAGGAAGACGCTGAAGAAAGAACTTGGTTCAGCGGAGGTGTTGGAATCTGGAACACGGGCTGCTTGGCTCCTCTGGTTCTGCCTTTCATCCTAGGCAAGAAGCTCAGTCCAAACTTCCCAGGGATTCAAAACAGATGTCTGCGTATTCGCAGGGGGCTGGGAAAAGGCTGACCTCTCTCAAATACACGCAGCTCCCGTCTCTCTCTGCCTGGAGTCTCCCCTTCCTCTGGGACTTGGTGGCCATCGCATGAACTTTCCACCCTCCGTCCCAATGGCTTTGCTGTCAGCTGGGTCCATTGGGAAAGGTGACAGCATGAGTCCCCAAGGCCTAACCCGTGCTAGTCAGAGACGCAAAGCCCCCAGCTCAAGGCTATGATTATTACTGGTTATTTGTTTAGTGTCGACAGTGGTTATTCCATAATCCCACAGATGCGGAACATGGAGGGCAGGATATAAAAGATAATGAAAATAGTGTGGAGTTGGCCAATCGCCAAGGTAGTTTATAAAAGCAGAAAAAATAATTTAAATGATACTTAAAATGCACTGCACGGTACCACACATTTTAACTAGCGCTAAAGTGGGCCAGTTGAATAATATTTCGCAGACGGCAAGATGCTCAGTGGGTGTAAAGTAGAATAGCTTTGCTGAAATCAACACATTGATGCCAAATTACTCCCCTTAAGGATCTAGTCCATAGGGCTCGATTCATCACAGGTCGACTTCATTTTTGCCCCTGTGTAAACTACAATATAATCAAGGGTGTTACACCAGCAGAGAAACCGAGTTGTGAATCAGACCCACAATACTTCACTCTAGCCAAAAAGCATCTGCCAGCATATCCGTTTCTTACATCCGGCAGTAAAAACTGCCTTAAATCCCCAAGTGTGTGTTACTTCTTTGAAGACCTAGGAGTGAAGCAGTGACGTCTACACTTTACCCCAGAGTAGACCTGGGGGAGTGCATACAACATTCTCCCTATCAGAGAGGAAACGGGTAGCTCATTTTGTACCTGTGGCTAATACTCGAAATTTCTGGTAGCCTTTTCGGGTCCTAGATTGGTACCTGGCTACCAAAACAGGTAACCCAAATATCAGAAACATCAGGTACTGCCGTCATTAGCTTCCCATTGTGCCAGCCTATGCCAGCTTACCGAGTCACGGTTTTAGTGTCTTTCTGAATGGACCTACCCATTTCCCTATATTGCTAAATGGTGAAAAATGGCTAACGAAAAACCAGAAATTCAGTAATTCAGGCAGCAAACAGGTAGCACTTAATGCCTGAGCCACCTAAGATGGGATGTGTACCACATGGATATGCATATTTTTATGGAAACCCATTTCTGCTCTACTCACTACGCAGAGTAACGTGGGAGTACGCTACTCTGCTTTGGATTGGTGTCATTCCTGATACCAATCGGGCACACAAAAAGGCTACCCAAATACAGCTAACCCAGATTTGGGACTGTGCACACTCCTGGGACTGAAGTTACTACCCCAGTTATCATGCAATAAAACATTGCATCCCACCTGTTTTTACGGACCTGTATAAGACAGTTTAATTAAGCTTATAACACAATATGGGCATATTTCCCTTTCAGCAGCTATTCATCAATGTTTTGCCAGGAGACAGCCCGATTTTAAGACTCTATAACCCCAAAGGACAACAAAGCCAAGCAAAGTATTTCCAATTTCAGTCAGGATTGTAAACCCACACTGCAGTGCTTTGGAAACATCTGTCTTTGGGTATTTTCAGACGTTACAAGATCACAGTGAACCACGGTCAATACACGCATGGGGCCAAAGCGCCCTGAACGTCTGTTCGGCGGCCGCCAGATGTTCACCACAGTCGATTCCCACATGGGGTCAATTTCAACCACGCTTCCAGGGCTCCCCGCCGGACAATTCCCGAAAGCGTGGTCAAAGACATTCCCGGCGGGAACCAACAAAAAGTAACGTCTGGCCGGCAGCCACGGCCTGGAATCCCCGGCGGGATTCTGGGCCGGGGTCAAATCGGGCGGGCGCTGCGGCCGCATTGGCCGCGGCGCCCACCCATCTCCCCAGAGGGCGAGCGTGGAGGGGGAGCGGGGCCGTGCAGCCACACGTTGGGCCGCGCGGCCCCGCCCCCTCCGGGATCACCTGGCACGTCTGTTTGGGACTTTTAGTGGCCACGGGGGGTGGTTGTTCTGTTCACCCCCACCGGGGATCCACTGTGGTGAATCGGGATGGCGTAATGTCTGAAAATACCCTTTATGTAACACAGATGAGAGTACAAGGAAATAGTCCCAAGAATGGCCTGGGAATCAAGATTCTTGCCTATTTGTCCTGAGTTTTTCTGCATGCCCGCAAATTAGTCCTTGCCACCCTTCTCACCCTCAGTTTCCTTATCTCTAAAAAGGGGGCAATACTTCTGACCACTCTCACAAGGGAGGTTGAAAGAAGTTTCTCTTTGGGCGAAAACAGACATAACGCTAACTACACTTTAACACCGTTTTACCATTTCTTGTGCAGGTTGCAGGGGTGTACTGGTGCCCTATCCAGCCCTGCAACATACATAAGAAATGTTAAAGTAGAGTTAATGTCATGCCTGTTTTCACCCTTTGTAAAACATGGTAAAATCTAGGTGAGAAGCACTAGAGAAGAATGATCCTTGCACAGCTGTTTTGGAGACTGGTTACATTAAACTGACACATGGCCAAAGCCATCTTTGCTGGTATCAGGCTTGCATGGCTGTCAGGATTGCATTAACTTAACCGAGCCCCATTCCCACCCACCCTCAACACCCTTTGCAGTAAACAAACCCCGCTGCTGTTTCAGTGAGCCCACCTCATCTCGCTTTGAATCCGATAGATTAATATCGAGGGTGGGAAAATAACTGAAAAGGATTAGACCAGGGTTGGGGAAACTTTTCCCTCCCATGGGGCCACTTTGAAAATTAGTGAAAGCTCCGAGGGCCACAGAGAAGCTGGGGGTAGGAGCAGCTTGGGAAGAGGTGGGCTCACAGATTTGTGACATGGATCTGTCCCCCATCCTTATGGGCATTCCCTCCTCTCTACTCCCTCACCTTTGAGCTCAGTCTTTCAGCGCTTGGGGGTAGGAGGTGAATTCAGGGGCCAGATTCAGGAACTGGAAAGAGGCCAAATAAAAACTTGCCATGGGACTCACTTGGCCCCTGGGCCTGAGATTCCCATCCCTGGATAAGACCAACAGAGCTTCCCGTTTTCAAACAGCCTGCCAGCAAGAGCTATCCCTTAGCCCCCTAGTCACATTTTGCTGGGGACTGTCCAAGGCTCGGTGAACGAAGCTAATGCACTTACCCAAGTGGAGGGTGATATTGACGGAGTTTGGGTGCTGGATTCCAAAGGCCATGGACTGGCTCTGCCACCACGTACTCTCCTCTTGACTGTGGAAGTCAGCCAGGTAGGTGGCGTTGTGGTGGAGCAAGGGGTCCCTCGCCTCGCAGCGGTGACACAGTGTGGTGGAGCCCCTGGCCCCCATCTGGAGGCAGTAAACCTCGGGCGGGGAACCACACGTGTTGGTCACCTGCACCTCCCTGCCAAATGCCGCATTCTCAAAGGCAGGCATGCAGTGCCTTGCCTGGCCCAGTGCGTCGTAGCAGGAGTCCATGCCCGCTGCCACGGGGCGCAGCAGCAGCAAGAGCAAGGCCAGGACGCAGAGGCAATGATCTGGTGCCATGGCCAGCCTCAGAGGGCACTGAGATGCCTTTTCCAACACAGCCTCTGGAGACACTCACAGATCCCTCCTCCAAAATGTGGGGCAGAGCATCCCACGGCATCCCATCCCCTCTCTCCAGGTTCCATCTTGTGGACGACACTGGAAATGCCAAACACTCGCTTTTAAACCACACATTATTATTATTATTATTATAAACATTTATATAGCGCCAGTCTTGTGACCTGGTGCTGTACAGAACATAGAAATAGACACGGTCCCTGCCGGTGGCTTACAATCTAAAAGACAAGGAGGGGGAGACAGGGAGAGGGGACAGTGGGAGAGACAGGGGAGAAGACAGACAGACATTCAAGTGGATGCGAAGACTCAGGTGTGTGTGCTTGGCTTGGTTGCAATCAGGTCGTGGCCGTCTGCAGAGGAGGGCAGACAGTAGGTATATGGGAATGTCTAGCAGGGATTGGGAAAGGCTGCAAGGAAAAGGTGGGTCTTGAGGAGGGATTTGAAGGAGGAGAGGGAGGGGGCAAGGCGGATGTGGGCAGGGAGGGAATCCCAGGCATGGGGGGCAGCAAGGGAGAAGGGTCGAAGGCGGTTAGGAGAGCAGGAGAAACGAGGGAGGGTGAGGGCTGTCTCTTATACACATCTAGATGTGTATAAGAGACAGGTTTGCAGTAATCGAGGCGAGAGATAACCATGGCATGAACAAGGGGTTTGGCCGAGGAGGTAGAGAGAAAGGGGCGGATCAAAGAAATGTTATGCTGGGGTGGACAGATGATGGGAGAGAGACAGTTACTAACTCCTGTCCCTTGGGGAGAACACGGGGGCCAGGCCCCAGAAGTGGGCAGCACTAGCTGGAGAGCTAGAGCTTCAATTCATCCACAGAGGTGCAGCACAATACTGAGTGCTCCCTCCTTCCATACCCCTGCCATTCCAGGCCTGGACTCGCACCAATGAGGCCCAAGTGCTTGCTCCTTTGCGTAATTAGGGCTTCCACCTGTCTCATGGGGGGAGGGTAGCCCTTTCCCACTGCAAGACTTCCCAAGCAGGGGTCTGTGCCAGGGGCAGGCAGGTGGCTGAAAGGTTACCTTGGTGGTGGTGGCAGCGTCTGCGTTTCCTCAGCTGTGGCTGCTGGCTTCTCCTCTCCCAGCAAGTGGTGGCTTCTGCAAGCAGGGTGGGGAGGGGGAAGAGTCTCTGGTCAGCTGCTAGAGGGAGCCTGCCTTCCAGACAGCATCAAGCCCTCCCCATATAAAACAAGCAAGCAGTGGGAAAGGCCTCTGCCGCCTAGAGTTATCAGATGAAAATTTCAAGATCAGGGACACTATAGAACTGAGGGAGACTGAAATCATGGGTGTCCATTACATTCCATGGAGCGGCGCTGTTCAGAATAAGGGATGTCTGATACGTAAATGAAGGATGCCACTTCAAAATGAGGGATATTTACTTAAGATAAGGGACACCTGGCAACCCTACCACTGTCAGGATCGGGCACTGGCAGAACTAGAACCCGGGGATTCCATGCCCCTTACCTTGACTGGCTGCAGGGCTTTGCCACTGGATTCGCTGGGAAGAGCTATAAATACTTCCAGGATCATGGGCCAGCTTTAGTACTTCTGAGCTTTAGACTGACAAGTCCACTTGAAAAGGACTTGCCTTACTCCGCCCTGCCAGTGCCTCGCAGCCCGCTTACCTGGTACTGACACCTGCAACAGTCCAGACCGGATCGCTTTTGATCAAGCGTTCTGGAGTTGATGCTCGCAGTCGGAAGCCCAGAAATGGACCCTTTGAGCAGGGCCCTGGTGCTAGCCCACTCCCACTGGTGCCCCTGAACTGGGCTCCTGACAACCGTCACTCCGGCACAGCTCTCACAGTTTTCAAAGTGCTCTGCTTGACACTGATCTTCACTGAAGCGAAATCAGCTTATGCCACCAGACTACCAAGGAACAGAGCAAAACTGGCTGTTGGCAAGGACTTACCAGCACATGCCAAAAACCTGTAGGCCGGTTCATATCTAGTCAGGTGGCAACAAGGGGTGTGCATGGGTCAAGGATGTGTATTTATATCTTTGCCTGCGTTCACTGTGTTTCCCCCATCGTTGCCAATGTGGACAGTGCAGTGAACACAAGGTCCCTGCCTAGGAGTTATTTTGGCGCAGAAGTGCAGCGAGGCTCTGTCGGTTTAACAGGCCTATAAAGAAAGGAAAATGCAGTCAAAACTGTTGCTAAGTCTGCTACCAGTGTAAAAAGGGGAGCACTGGTTTGGGGGAGGGGGGAGAAAAAGGTTAGCTTGGTTGTTAGCATGGGGAGACTGGAACGGGCCTGGGGCCTGGGTCTGGCTCAGGAGATTGCTGTCTTGAAGGGGGGCGAGGCACATGTAGTTGGCTTGGGAGAGGGGAGACTGGACCATGGAAAAGTTGTTGGCTTGGGGAGGAGGGAATGGGGCCTGGATCTGGCTTGGCAGGGGGGAATGGGGACTAGGCTCAGGGGAGGCTGCTGGCTTGGGGAGGGAGAACGAGGTATGGTTCTGGCTTGGGAGTAAGGTTACCATACCTTCCCTTTAAAAGAAGATGCTTATGAAAAATACATGTTGCAGGGCTGCACTGGAATCAATGCAGCCCTGCACCATGTATTTTTCATAAGCATCCTCTTTTAAAGGGGAGGTATGGTAACCCTACTTGGGAGGGACTGGTTTCTGGCTCAGAAGGGAGTCACTGGCTCGCGGAAAGTGGGATCCCTAGGTGGGAATGCGATACGGGGCTGGCTCAGGGGGGTCACTGACTTGTGGGAGGTGTTGCTGGCTTGGGGAGGTGGGAAATGAGGCTGCAAAGGACTCACCATTCTCCCTTTTGGGGCTGGTTCCGGTTGCAGTGCTAGAGACTGCATTTCTGAGACAGCCCCTGCAGGTGGGGAAGGGCTCACTACCGGCTCCCCAAACAAGTAGAATGAGAGAACCGCCCAGTTCCAAGCTGGATATATGCTGTAGTTTTGGGGGTGCCAGTTTGAGAACTCGGACATTACGTTTTTGGGGAAATGCTCAGTTCACTCGAAACCCAAACACACAAACCTAGTATTTGTGTTTCGAATACGGATGCAGAAAAGGGATTTCTCTGGTTTATTTGGGTTTTATCAAAACCTGAATGCAGGTGGCGACCTTATCAGTGACGGGCTCCTAATGCCTGCCCGAGGTTCTTGAACCTAAAATCAAGATTCACCATTCACTTATTGGAAATGGGGAGGTCTCGGGATTCACTAGGTCCAAAGTCCGGCTCTGCCTGGGCTCTCAGACAGAATACCCTTCCCAGTCTCTACTTGCCTGCTTCACCTCTTGGTAACCCAGGCCCTGGGCTGCCTTCTCCTTCGCAGTCACACTTTCAAAGGGCCTTCATACCTCTCAGTCCTAACCCTGTCCTTGAACCGTTGTTATTATGTAAGTAAGTATATGTTTATCGCATGGCTGTCAGCCTTAGCAAATACACAAACATAAAACATTGTAACAGACACCAGACCAAATGTCAGTATAATCAGCAGAATTCGAGAGAATCATGGCTCAAGACGATATCCTATATGTTAATGGAATTACCCTTCAGCCAAACAGAATGGAATTTCATGGCTAGGGCCAAATATTTGGCCCCTTTGTTGTTAGGGTTCCCACTTTTTGCAGTTTGATCCCAAGATTCCCATGTTGGCATATGGGAGTTTTGGGGTCAAGCTTCAAGAGGTGGCAACCCTATTTCTTATTCCGGTCATGCCCAGGCTAGACAGAAAGCTTTGTGCGCAAACCCCTCCTAGCAACTAGACCGCAACCAGTCATTGGAGTGGGCCGAGATTTGGGGAGCAGGCCTCTACTCTCACGAGGCTAAGCAGAGAAATATCCTCAGGGAGAAAAAGGGTTTCACACAGTCCCCCTCCTCATTTTAATGGGCTGAGGGAAATATTTCCCCCTCTCCTTTCCTGCTGCATAGCCACTTGTGAAACAAAGGCAGTGACAAGTGTCCCCAGTAGGTGGCAGAAATGGACCATCGTTAATGCCCATCTAGCAGCTAGCAGGGCAATACTAATTGGGAGGGTGTTTCCTGAGAGGAAAGCTATGTTACCAGAGCTGGGGAACAGTCTGGAGCCCGGGGGTGGGGGGTGATAAGGACTGCAAGGTGACTTGGGAATACACTTTGCTTAACCTTCCTTTGCACTGCACATTTCAGATGAGCTTGATACATCAGGCACTTAGTGCCACGATGCGTCCATGAAAGGACTGCTGCGTCAAGGGATCGCAGCTCCCTAGAGCACTGGGCCAAAGGTGAATGAAAGTACGCTGGCCAAACATTTTGCACTCATGGGGACTGGGGATGGGGTGTGAGGTTCAGAAGGAGGCTAGTGGGACTGGCCATTTGCAACACCAGTTGGGGAGCAGGCACTCCAGGAGAGGTCAGCTGGTAAGCTCCCTGATCATCCCAGTGCTGGATGCCTTATGCATGTGGCCTGCATCCCACATCCGTAGCTATGGGGCGCAGCTATACCAATACAGATGCAACGTCACTGCACCAGTTAAAGCTACGATGACTCTCATCACTGCAGATTATGCCAGGGGTTGGACTAGTCCAACTATACTAGTGGTTCAACTCCTAGCTCAGTAGTTCCTAAACTATGGTTCCCAGCCCACTGAAGAGTGAGGCCCAGGTAAGTGATCAGCCCACCAGACCCTATTTAACAGTGCAGTTTATGATTCACAGGTGAGGGTCTAAGGCAGGGGGTGGGGAGGGGTGATAGTCTCCACCTCAGTTAGCTCACCCCGCCACACACATTATGTTGTGCCACCTACAGCCACACTCCCTGCTGGTACCATGATCATCCAGCACATGATGGATGATTATGGTACCAGAATAATCATCTGGAGTGGGTTAGGGTCACCCCCAACTCCAGTGTAAATAACTGCAGTACCGACAGGCCCCAAAACCACCCTCCTTGTGCAGCCAAAACCAGGCAACATGGTGGTCCGCAACAGTGGCCTCTCGGTCGGAACCTAACAGTAACAGCTCCCAGCAGACAGACGGAAAGAACTGTTGCTCTCTTGACTCCGCTGGGAAAAGTTAAGCTAAGGGCGTCTTTAGACATAATAAAGATCGCTGTCAAAAGCCCTAAGCACGTGTTTGGCTGTTGTGCGTAAACACCATAACAATCCTAAACACCAATCTGTCCACCCGTTGAACACGCAATGCGAAGAACACCATTGCATCATAAGGACAATTTGCGTGTTTCGGCTGAACGTGTGGCCAACGTTGTCAGAATGGAGCTAGGGGTTTGCCAGCTGTGCTTCTTTCTCATGACCACCTCCACCAAACCTTCTGGGGCCCACTGGGGCCCATGCCCCAAATTGCCAAATTTGCTCTAGGCTTCTCATAGAAGATTCCTAAGCAGGGTTAACAGCAAACGGTCCCTGTTCTTATAAGCCTTTCTGACCCACCCTGCAGAGTTTACTACAGAGATATCCATCTGCTGCTACAGAATTCTATAAGGCAAGTGAGAAAACCTAGGGAACGCTCAACATTTTCCATTCCCTTCCATGGGATATTGAGCACCTGTCCTACAGAGCCCCAGCTGACTTTGCAGCGGTTAGATTCAGTCGGGCTTTTTCCACAAGGGCGCTCACAGAGAAGTAAGTGAGCAGGCCCATGGTTCTGGCACAGCCTCCCAGAGGAGAGCAGCAGAAGTCCAGCTTCGCGCCCCCCCCCCCATCACTAAGGTCTCGCTGCAAGATTCACCTCTTCACCTAAGCACCAGAGCAGAAGAAAGTGCACCCAGCGGTAAAGAGAAAATGACAGCAAAGCCAAGAAGTAACACAGAATGGACAGACCCTTCTGCTCAGCGCTTGGTATTTTTCTGTAATGCCAAGATCCTGCGGCGGCTGCTTCAGAAATGACTATTGTCACACCAAGTGTGGAGTAATCGATGCCTTCCCCACAACACTGCTCTCTGGTTAGACTAATTCGCCTGTACAAACACTCTGCAAAGGTTCTTGAAACTTAGCCCTTATTTATAATTTAAGCTCCCTTCTCTTATATATATATATATATTTATTTATTTTTCAATATATTTTTTTGTCTCGCCGTTTCTCTCTCCTCACAGTACTGGGGGAAAGCACTGGAGAATAGCCGTGAATTATGAAGGTCTTAGGGAGTCCAAAAGCGACTCCCACAGCACTGCGGTTTCAAAGTCGCATTAACATATATTGACCCAAGTTCTGACAGCTGGAACTGAATCCTCAAGGAAGGGTGAGTTCTCAGTACTGAGCAAACTTCACATCAGCTGCTCATGGCTAAATGGCCTGTAGCAAAACGGCTGAGGCCTCCCATCTGCCTCCCCCACGCTCCTTTTTCCTTTCTTGTTTAAATAAGAACGCAGACTTTTTTTCCATAGGTTTGCAAAAAAAGAAAAATGAAAAAAAGAAGAAAAAAAAAGAACTAGATTATTGAAGAGTGAATCCTCCACAGAAAGGAGGGAGCTGAAACTGGAGAGAACAATTTCCTTCTCTTCAAAGCAATTTGCTCCGGGGATTTCAGACGGCAGAACTCTGTAGGGACAGAGAATACAGAGGAGGGAAGATAGAGAGGGCTTGGAAGCATAGACTGGTAGGGTTCGAAAGGACCTCAAGGGGTCCTATCCTTTGCCTACAGCATCACAGACAGACGCTTGTCCTGCTGGGTTTGGAAAATATCCAAGGAAGGAGATTCTACAAGCTCCCAGGCATCCAAGTCCATTGCCTGACAGTTCTTACAGTTAGGAAATTTTTCCTAATATCTAACCAATACTTACATGGCTGCTATTGAAACCCATCCCTTCTTGTCCTAGCTTCTGTGACAGTGAAGAACAAATGTTCACCATCCTTTTAGAGATTTGAAAACTGCTATCTTTTTTTCCTCTCCTCTAGGCTAAACCTAGGGCTTGCATAGGATGGGGGAGGCATGATGGGCAAAGCAAGCTGGGGAGATGAGAAACAGGACAAGTAAGCTGAAGTCTATAGGTAAGTTGAAGACATAGGGGGGAGAGATAGGATGAAGTGAAGAGGCCAAGGCAGAATTTGGCTGAAGCGTAGCTGGCAACAGAGGGAAACAGAGGGAAGATTAAATATGATGACGGTGTTGGAATTGGCATGTAAGCTGGCATGGTAGGTGGTAGAGTGAGGGGAGGGGAGGTCGGACAAACAGGAAGAACACTGAAGTGAGACAGGGTGCTCCAGGCTGGAGATAAAGCATGAGGTGATGTGGAGCTTACTGGCCGGAAGCGTGTTGTTGGGCTGGTGTAGGCTTACGCAGAAAGTGCGATGAGCAGTGGTAGGCAGAAGTGTGAGGTTGGGTGGCGCATACTAGAGGTAGAGTATGAGGGGAGGTGGTTCAGACTGGCTGGAGGTAGCAGGTAAGATGGGTTGGTGTAGGCTGAAGCCCAAGGTGAGGTGAACTGTGGTAGGCATGGGTGTGAGGTGGGGTGGGGTGGGCCAGGCTGAAGATGGTGTATATCTGAGGAAAACAGACATTTTACCCTCCTTTCACCAAACCTACCTAAAACAGTATTTCTCTCAGAGCTGGAGGCACAGGAGCTCTCTCCAGGCCCCAGCCTACAAAGCCCAAACCACAAGGCACCCTGTACACCTCCACTGCCTAGCTCAGTTTGGTTGGGGCATAGAGATTGTGCAGGCCGAGCCCTTTTCCTGTCTGGTTCCCCAATCCCCATCTCTTACTTCCCAGTTCCAGGAAGAGCCTTCTGTTCTCCTCCGAGATCCCACTGCACCAGGGTACCAGAGTAACTAGCTGCCATGGTCACTAACGTGGAGTCGACTCTATCTCCACTCCATCCCCTTTGAGAATGAGCATCGTCAGCACACTACAATGTTATTCTGCTGAACCCTGAATCATTCATACCCCCCGCCCCCTCACTGGGTCCCAGCAGGGGTGTCTGCCTCTCCCCTTAATGCTGTAAATAAATTTAAATTGTTTAAATTAAAATAAATAAATAAATAAATAAATGGCCAGTCCATGCCTGGGCATATAGACAGGGCTGCACAAGACTCTGGAGTAGAAGCTCTGGGCTTGGGGGAGCTGTTTACTTAGCCATGCTCAGGCAGGGTCACTACATGGCTTGGAAGATGAGGAGTAAGGCTATGAATCGGAGGAAAATTTATCTGACATTTTGCCCACCCGCTGCCTGTTACCAGAGCCACCCTGGACAGGGGAGAAATTGCATCAAAGAGAGAAGCTGGGCAGCTAGGAGGGTGGGGCAGGGGGAGCAGGAGCTGTGGACCATGCAGAGCCCTGAGGCAGTGGATAGATTGCTGCTGGGTGCCCTGAGGGGAGATGAGAGAGGCGGGACTTCGTGTGTTTTGTCTGATTCTCAAAGAGCAGTTTTGCAGCCTGAAATTCTGCTGTGAACCAAAGTGCCCGTCTGTCCACTGAGCCCTCCACATCACTGCTAGACAAAGCTGTCTGGCACCAGTGGGACCAAGTGTGAAAGGGGAAAGTGGGCAGGAGAAATGCAAAAAAAAAATAAAAAAAAAAAAGCAAGAAGGGGACAGCTTCTGCGAAGATACTAACATTCCCAGCAGTACCAGCACTGCAAGCCCTTAAAGCTTCCACATAGAGATCTTCTTTAGTGTGGTGTCACTGTTCACACAGGCACCTGGTCCAGGCACCATGGCAGGTGCAACTACAGCCAAAATTGGTATCACTCCCCTCTTCTCCCCTGCTGTTGCCTGATGCCCACACCCTATGGGCACTCAGGGGACCACGTGCAATCCAGGCACCTTGATTCAAATCAGATTTGAAAGCACAGATGCTCTGGGAGGTGAGCACTTGGTTAGGCTCAAGAGATATGGGTAGAATTGCCCACACTGGTGACCTTGGGCAAGTCACGTACGGTCAAATGTTCTAAGTCACCTAAAGGATTTAGGAGAGCCAGTGTGGTGTAGTGGTAAGGAGCTGAACTTGGATCTGGAAGACCAGGGTTCAACTCTCAATGAACTCACTGGGTGGCCCTGGACAAGTGACAACCTCTCAGCCTCACTTCCCTATCTGTAAAATGGGAACATGTGTGTCTGTCGTGTCCTGCGTTCCCCTCATCCTTTTACACCTTAGACTGTAAGCCCACTAATAGGGACCTGTCTCCAAAATCTGTGACTGTAAAGTGCTGCATATGCCTAGTAGCACTATAGAAATGATAAGCAGTAGTAGTGGGATTTGGTACCTGCATCCCATCAAATGTCAATAAGATTAAGGTGCTTTACAAAATTTGACCTTAGTCTCTCTATGCCAGAGCTGCACCTCTGTTAAAAGGGGGATAATGCCCTCTCTCTTCTACTCTCAACTTGTCTGAATTGCAAACTTTTTAGGGCAGGGATTGTTTTTTTTAAATAACACATCGATTGCAGCATCCAGCATGAACAGGAGTTTTACGTGGGCGAGGCTTCTTGAGCGAAGATTCTCAAACTGCAGGAGTAGAAAGTATTTCGGGGGAAAGAGAACAGACGGCAAGCCCCTATATTGATTCTGACCAAACTAGGTGGAATCTCCAACTATGACGGAAACGTGGAATACAGAATCAGAGAGAAAGAGGGAGAGACGGAGAAGCAACAGGAGAGCAGGAAGGCGGAGAGAGCAAGGTGTCTGGGGTGGATGGGGGAGGGATCTCAACTACTACAGACAAGAAGCGGAGGAGACATGGTTTTAGAAAGTTTGAGGACTGCTCTTTTAGGTTCTCTCTAGGAAAGAAATATCAGGAAAGGAAATTTCTGTGCTACTCAAACAACAGTAGGATAGGATCAGGGAGTGCGAACTAAGCCACACAACCATGGCGGCTCATGGACTCGGACAAACATGCAGTTACTTAGTTGATACATGCCTGAGCGAGGAAGAGTTCTGCACAGCGTAAAAGTTTTCACACTCTCACCAACAAAAGTCAGTCTAATAACAGATGAAACCTGAATTACTGTGTCTCCATATCACACGTTTGGGACCAAGACAGTAACCACACTGTATAGCAAGGGTTGGGGAACTTTTCCCCTTCCATGGGACACTTTGAAAATTAGTACAGGCACCAAGGACTGTATAAGATTTGGAGGTGGGAGTGATTAAGGGTGTGTTCAGATTCAGAATGGGAAAAGAATGGGGAAAGGAAGATGATCATGGACTCATCCTCTGTCCTCAAGTGCGTTCCCCCATCCCTGTTCCCTTCCCCTAAGTTTAGTCTTTCAGTATGTGAGGAACAGGCATTGGCCCTTTACGGCCAGACTGTTCATCACTCTGACTCCACCCCTTTTTAGGTATAAGAAGGGAGCCCAGGCTAGGGAGGGTCAGTCTGAGTTTGGCAACTGAAGGAGCTAGACAATTGGTCTGCTGCTTTCTCTCCCTCCCCACTGTCCCAGGTCCTGAAGCAGGGCATGAAATTTCAGATCCAAGTCTAGTAGCCAAAAAAAATTCTTGGTTGCCAAGGGTAAATTAAACTACAAATTTGCATAATTAGCCACCACCTATTTATGCAAATATGACATTTGCATATTTGTGCATAAATAAGTGTTCCTCATCTGCGCACATACCTTTTAATAGCTACTAAAAACTACTCACACTTAATCATGGATCATCCCCGCAGGGATGGAGACAGCAAGGATGGGCGGGGGGGACAGCAGGGATAAGGACAGCAGGGATGGGGGTGGGGGACAGCAGGAATGGGCTGTGGGGGAAACGGGCTGGGGACATGCACGCAGGCCAGAGAGGGGCTGGTGGCTACGGGTGCTGGCCGGGCGCTGGGAGCAGCCTTACCTGCTGCGCTGCTGCTGCGCCTGCCTCTTCCTCAGCTCCGTTGACCGACCGGCCACTCCTCTCCCGAGCCTCCTGAGCGGTTCCAGCCAGCCAGGGCGCCGCACCATGAGCAGACACAGCCGGGCGGCCTGGGGGTGTGTGTGCTGCAAGTACCGGCCAGGCCCCACAGCACCTCCTCCTCTCAGGCCAGAGAGGAGGAGGCGCAGTGGGGCCGGGCCGGTACTTGCAGTCCCAGCCAGTGCCCAGGCTGCTCCACATGGCAGAGACCCAGAAGTATGGCTATCGCATAGCCATACTTATTTCAGGGTCTCTGCCATGTGGAGGGGGGGCGGGTCCAGCGTGATGCGAGGCAGGGCGTGAGGAGGTGCAGCCAGCAGGGGGACACAGGCAGAGCAGCGGCACTGCGCCGCCTATCCTGCTGAGTTAGGTTTTTTTTTTTTTATTTGCTGCAACTTAAAAAAAAAACTAAAAAAAAAACTCAGCGGAGCAGGCAGCTGGGCAGCGGGCACTGAGATCCGGGGTTCTGGGGAAAGATCCAGGGCTTTAGCCTGGTCAGCCCAGCCCTTAAGGGCAGGTCGCCAGTCCTCATTTTCTGGTCGCCAATGGCGACTTGGCGACCAGAAATTTCATGCCCTGTCCTGAAGTCAAAGTACCTAGGAGAAAGAGGCAAGGGAACAGAGGAAATCTTAAGCCAGGTAGTGTAGAGCCTGAGGAAGACAGGCACGAGCCTCCTCACCCCTGGATGTAGCGAACAGATGTAAAGAAGCCGGTTGTCTGAGGGGGGAATTGGACAGTGCAGCAGTGAGCGAGGCCCTGATCCTGCAAAGAGGATACCCATGACAGGAGGCCTTTATCACACAGTGCTTAAGGGGTAAAGACTGGATCCATAGCCAGATCCATGAACGGGAAAGGGGCTAAATAAAAAACAGCCACAGGTTAAATTTGGCCTCTGGGTAGGGTTGGTTTGAAACAGCCATTCCATTTTCATAGAACAGTTCCATGAAAACAGAACGGCTGTTGGAATTCCAATTGACCAATTTGTGCATATACGTAAAATGACTACGGCCGTTCTGCGCAGGTGCAAATAGCCACTGTCATACAACAAAATGGCGGCCACCATACTGTGGCCACCATTTTGTTGTACAGCAGCCATTTTGCACATGTACAGAATGATAAAAAAAAAAAAAACTTTGCCGACTGCAGCCATTCTAAATTAAATAAGAACAAAATGTCATTTGCTCCAATTTTTTATTGAACTGCCCAGTTCTGTCCGAATCGGAAACGGGGCAGAGATTTTGTTTTCAGTCCTATCTCTAGGCCAGAGGTTTCCTACTCCTGCCATGTGGTGACTCGGACACTCAGCAATCCCCAGTGCTTAGATCCCAGTTCTGTTTCACTCCACTTGGATTCCAGTTGACAATCTGAAAGGGAATCCAACCGGAAGCAGATGGCCAGAGCGACAAGAGCTGGGACTGTTCATAACAGCTGTGAAGTATTCATCCCGTCCAGTCTTGTGATAACCAAGCTAGTGCACAATGCAAGAGGCAATGTCATTCTCCTACACAGATCCCAGGAGAAGCCACAGGGAGTAAAGGACTATGCCCTCTGTAAAGGCCAGCTTTACCCTTACCCAATGGTAAATACAGCAGCTTTGACTTAAACCAGCAGTGACTGTAAGTTCTATTAGCGACAGGCTTCTGCCGCTTCCGGCAGCAGATTGGCACAGCAGGCTGGGAGAGAGCAGACTGGCTGACATATCCCAGTATGCATGTGCGTCATGACTTATCTTGCCTCCTCTGAATGGCACCCTGGCATAGGACCATGTAAATGTCCTGGAATGCACTTCATGGCTTGTCAGGCATACTCCAGTTGGCACGTTGGCAGAGAACTGTTAGCATGTCCGATGAATGGGCTTTGTCAGGCACTGGCGGATTGACTGGCAGCCTGGCAGGACCCAGAATCTTTTACATGTCCCAGAGTTTGTCACATACCCAATAGGCACGTGGAGAAGGAGCTAGTCCAGAGATCTCTTCCCCCAGGTGCCAACAAGAATTCTGGGTCACGCAAAGAGCAGCAGAACTGGCGTGTTGCTTAGAAACCGGCATTTCAATTTCTTTGCTACAAGAGCAGTCCTTGCCAGGTGATTCCATGTCCGATGTCGGCTAGGAAGTCTACTCTGATGTCCTCCAATATAGGCCTTCAACACATGAAGCCTTCCGTGCAGGACGAGAGTGGCCTCGGTTTTATATTTGTCACAGGTGAGGTAAATAAATCATCAACTGCGAGCCCCCCTCCAATTAGTCAGTGTCAGGACTTGTGTCTTGAACCCTCACCTCTGGGGATTTCTAGAGCAGTGGCTGCATCTGTAGTCTCTCTGCTTCACCTTGCCAAAGGCCCAGCCATGCCCCCAGAGGTCATTACTATACTGACCAGGCCCCACCCACCCCTGTCATCTCCAGCCCTTGACACACCTCCCAACTTCCTGGTTGGCTGCCAACATAGAAGGCTGGCTGGTAGCAACAGGAAGCTGGGCAGATCATCCGACTTGCTCCCCTTCCTGTCCTGAAGCCTTGCTTTGCATCTTTCCTGACTCCCTGTTCTGTCTAGTCTGTTGTCTTGCCCTGTACTGCGCTGAACCCTCGACTCCTGCCCTGACTACTTTATTCCTAACTTTGATCTCCAAGTCTGCCCATGCCCCAGGCCCTTGCAGTCAGTCAACGATATATTTCTTATTCCTCCCATTAAATATGGCTGCTTTCAGCACTGACTTGGCCAACAACAGAGTCGTTGCTACCCAATATAATCCTCAGAGGAAAAATAAATCTTGGCTATAACCTGAACTCAGTATACAGTGTCAAGTGTTTCAGATGACTCCACTTCCCCCACAACCTCTTCTCTTCTCCCGAGTGAGAAATCTGTGGAGGGGCCTTCCTAATCTTTCAAACTGCTGGAACTTAGAAAGAAAATGGCACCTCACTTTGGAGACCTCTTGAACATAGTCACAGGATCTCCCCCTTCCCACGCTGGGCAGATTAGAAGTCTTCTCCTGGTGGACGAAGACCCCTCTAACACCAAGGTGAGCAACCATCACTGGTCCCTCTCAGACACTTTCCCTCCAAAACTATCCACCCCAATGTAGGGAAAATGCAAACCTGGCACCTCGCAAGGGTTAAGAACCTTCCAGGCAGTGAGGAGAAAACGTTCTTCTGATTTGCTTAATGAACGTTAATTAAGAAGACAGAAGATAGCAGATTCCTTCAGGGTAGAGATGAAAGGCCCGTTAATTAAATCTGGAGAGAGAGAGAGAGCAGGCCGACTGATCCTCCTTCTGATCAAACTTGACAATGCAGGCACCGATGCAGAGGCGAGGTGTACGAGAGAGCAGAAAATCCCCCTCCTCTCCCCTACCCCCCAGTTCAAAGCGAGGAGCTCAGTCAGCACGGAGCTTAGTCTGGCTTTTGAAGGGGCACTTGGGTGCGGGGGTGGAATCTTTTAGCATGAAATATGGCTCTCCACACTTTCTGGGATGGGGAGGTAGCAATCCTACCAACATCCCCTTCTCCTGCCTCTCTGAATGGACTGGTAAGACTAGCCAGCAAAGTCCTAAACGGTTAATGTTGGATTTGGGAGAAGAACACCAAACTCTTGCATTCCCTCAGCTCCATGAAAGGGGAACAGGGACAAGGGGTGTGGCGCTTCCTTCCCAGACTGATCGTTAGGCTGGGAAACTTGGAGATTGGTAGCTTCAAGGCCAAGAGGGAGCATCTGGGTCTCTTGCCTTACATAGACGAGGCAATTCCAGCCATCAATTCCTGCTTCCCTTGGAAATCTAGGCTCCTTTTGTATGGGTCAGGTGTATAGGTGGATGGCTGGGTAGGGCATGTGGTGAGGATTGGAGCAGAGTTGGGAGAGAGGAGCCAAGAGCGAGAAGCCAAGGAAAAATCCAGAATCAGGGTCAGGAGCCAAAGTCAGGGAATCAATCCAAGCAGGGGCCCAGGTAGGAGAAGCGGGCCCAGTGACAAGGCAAAGAAGGGAACAAGGCTGATTTGACTAAGTGGGTCACTGTCTCTATAAGGGAGCCCACTTGGCCACTGTGGACCAGCCCCCTCCAGGGATATAAAGGTCAGCAAACTCCAGGAGCCAGGCAGTCTGTGGCTGAGAGCTGGGCTGAGCAGACCTGGCGCTCAGGAGGCTTGACACTTGAAGCTGGCCAAGGTGCTGAAACCCAGAGCAGGGGAGCAGTGAGGCTTGGCTGGCCAAAGATCAGAGAAGCCCGAGTTGCAGGACCACGAGCCTGGTTGCTGGTTCACCCCAAGGGCTGACGGTATCCCAGGTGAAGCCCAGGAGTCGCAGAAGCTTGGGAGATGCTTAAGGACTGTGAGGTGGCTGGGCATTTGGTATGGAGAAGATGAACATCTCTGTACAATGCAGAAGTATGCAAGCAGGTGGAAAATAAAGCCTCCAAGTAAGTAGCGACTAACACATCCTGGTCTGTGAATTACTAAAATGCCTGGCTCCTGCGAGTACTCACCCAGCTGGGGAATGGACTTTGTTACCGCTGGGTAGGGAAAGAACAGGACACGGCTAAAAGAACAGGAACCGGAGCGCATGAACAAGGCAGAAAGAGGATTCCATTGTTCTGGCCAGCTTCCGGCTGCTGGCAGACAGCCTTATATGCTGGCAGGCAGCCAATCGGGAAGCTGGGAGGTGTGACAAAGAGAAGCTGAAATAAAGGAGGGCCCAAAAGGGCAAGTGTAGCAGGGCAGACTAGTAGGGCACCTGGCCCTTGAAGAAGGCTAAGTCCGGGTCAGCCACAGGAACACCAGTGGCTAGCGTGGTCATACCTCCCCTTTAAGAGGATGCTTATGAAAAATACATGTTGCAGGGCTGCACTGGTTCCAGTGCAGCCCTGCACCATGTATTTTTCATAAGGACCTCTTTTAAAGGGGAGCTAAGGCCACCCTACCAGTGGCTGGGCTACCAAAGGGCAGATTAAAGCCAGCTGAGCTGGGTGTGGCGGGAGCCAGCCAAGAGCTCAGCAGACTGAGCTGGAGCTCAGTCAGGAAAAAAGCTGGTAGGAGACAGGAGGGGGAAACTCTGCCCCCCAAAGGCTCCAGAGATGAGAGCCAGGGTGGTCTCTGCCTCTGGGCTGGCTTGGCCTAGTGCAGCAGGGGCTTGGAGGCAAGCCCTGCTGGGGAGCTGGTCAGCCATGGGTGGGGCCTAGCGAGAGAGAGAGGAACAGCGAGAGGGAGAAGAACTAACAGGACCAGGCTGCAGGTCCCTAGCGTGACGCAGGGGGAGGACTCCAGGAGGGATGGCCTAGCTGGCCGGCTGGGGAAGCAAGGGAGCGTAGGCCTTGGACTGCTCTGCCTCCCTCAGGAGAACCTGTACCCCGAAAGGAGGCAACAGTGATGGAGTGTAAGAACTGGGTCCCTCAGGCGGACGTTTGAGCAGGCATGGGACCAGTCCAACGGGCCAGTCCAACGGTTTCTGTTGGCGGCCCGTTCGACGTCCCCCAAGAGCAGACAGTACCTCTTCAGAACACTCTACTGCTACAGCAAGGTCCAGGAAGAACCATTAAGTAGCGTGCCACTAGGGCACTGCTTCACAGCTCTCCAAAGCTGCTGGTTCAAGGCCTGATTCCTGAACGCTTTTCCCTGGTTGACTCTAAGCAAGCCAGTCCGATGGAGCCTTGTAGCACAGACAAACCAGCCATTTCCCAGCCCCCTCCGCCCATTAGTTGGCCACTCTCTCCGTTTTTTTTAAAGGGGCAAGATCTGGTTTACAGCTGTTGGAGGGAACATTCAACTTTAGCAGGGGAGAGCAGCGTGGATACTGTTGCAACTATGGGCTTGCAAAGCTTGGATCCAGACACTGTCTGAGTTAAGTGGGCTTTGGATACGGGCTTGCGGGCCCATCCCTCTCTATGAAAAGAGAGAGTTCTCTCCCAGAGGCTGCACTCCACATTAGGCAAGAAAAATCTCTCCTCAGTTTAAGTGAGCCCAGACTCCTGCACCTCATTGAAACAGTCTGGCTTTCCAGCTGCAGGCATGGTCTACTCTACACCAGCTACGACCCCACTTTCAGAACATTGTGTAACAAGTGTCTTCACAAATGGGGGAAAAAGCCTTTGCATCAGTTCACTGAGAAATAACCCACTAGGACACACTTTGGACCATCTCTGCTTCCCCTTCAAAAGAAACATCCCTTCTAAAAATACCCCCACCAAAATAAGAGCCCCCAAGTCGATGCTGGAGATATTTGTGCCTTCTCTGTTCCATGCATAGCTACCAAGCAGATTATGTGACTGCCCTGGTTTGGAGAGGAGTCCTGCGGCACTGATTTCTCTTCCTGGCAGACAGTCTCACCAAAAAGAAATCACACAATAGGCCTGTGAAACTCATTGCCATGGGATGTTCAGAAGGTCAGAAGTATAACTGGGTTTAAAAAAAGAGTAGACAAATTAATGGAGGTCAATACTAATCAATGGCTATTGGCAGAGAGTACTCAAAGTGTCCCTTCCTCCAAATGGCAGAAGCTGGGAATGAACTCCAAAATTGCCCAAATTTTTTGTACATTTCCTATGAAGCCTCCAGTAATGGCCACTGTCAGAAACAGGATATTAGGTTAAGTCAACAACAGAGAACCTCTATTCCATGGCCAGCCACCATATGGATCTCAAAGGTTCCCCCATGCCTCCATTGTGCATGGCCCAGGTATGGGGACTGCTGCCTGCCAGCCACAAAGTGCTTCTGGGCTGGTGGGAACACTTCCTATGTATGAGACCATGCCCCTCTCTGTTCCCACCTTCCCATGTGCAGGATACTCTGACCCACAGAGACCTAGAGGGGTGTGTAATCAGCCCTTGCAGGGGAGGCTTCCTACTCCTCGCGCCTACATGGATCATTGGTCTGACTTGAGCTTGGCAATTCTTACGTTGTTAAAAGTGCAAAGCTAAAGGCAGCTCTCACCAAATACAGAATGAGTGGCCACGAGCCAGGGGTGGGAATTGAGAGGACCCAACAGAAGCAATATGACATCACCATGGTGACAGAGAAATGCCTTCCCCTGAAATGAAGAAGTGCAAGGAAGTTGAAGACGCTTCCTCAAGCTCCTGGACATCTTAAAGTCATCTCACCAACAGGAGCAATGGACTGTGATAAACAATAGACGTAGGGAGTCCAGCCCCAAACGCAGGTTTAACCCCACACCTGGCCGGTGTGAACTTCTCATACTTTAGCAACACTTACATAGGTTGTCATCCAACTGAACTGCCAGCCACTCATGAAGGACAAGGTGAAGGCTTTGCAGTCATTGGCCTAGAGACCTATTCAGCTTATCCTTTAAGACAGGGGTGAAGAACCTTTTCCGTCCCCTGGGCCCCTTAGTACAAGTTCCCTGGGTCAGACGGGGCAGAGGTGCTCAAGGGGTGTGCTCAGGATGGGGGAACACAGGAGAGGGTCCAGATCTTTGATCTGTGTCATGGGTCCCTGTCCTTGTAGCTGCCATCATCTCTGCTCCCTTGCCCTAGACTCAAAGTTACAGAATTGCCTTGTTCCACCCTAGAGGTGACCGCATTTCAGGGATGACTGTGGGAATCCCCACTCATAATTTGACAAACACTTTGGAATCCTTAGCAGAAAGGTCCTGCATGAATGCCACGCCACTAGGGCCAACGTAGCAAGTGGCGGAGGAAGGCTGTGCTGGGCCTGGACCCATATGATCCCAGTCATGAGACACACACACCCCAGGACAATAGGGTTTGGGGGGGGGGGGGCTTACTCATTAAGGCAGCCCCACCCTAGCTTTTAGAAGGCCCCTGTGGTTGAGCAGCAACCCCGCCAAGAAAGAAGTTTGGATGGGATGGCGCCTGCACTCCACCCCTGCCCACTCTTAACACTTCTTTCTTGGCGGGGCCCTTTGCAAGTGACCTGAGCACCATTGGGAAGTTTTCAGAGTGGGTGGGGTCGGAGTGCTGACCCCGCTCCCTCCCCCACACACTCCGAGTTTTCCAACAGCACTCAAGCTGCTCGTAAAAGGCCCCCCAATGTCCAGGGCCCGGGCTCAGCTGAACCCCCTTGTTCTATGGTAGCTATGCCCAGGGCTGACCTTACCCCAGGGCAACCAACCCAGGCCCCGCAGCAGCTCCTGTTTTCACCAGGGCATGGTGTAGGGGCCCTACTCCTTCCCAGTGGGACCCCAAACACAACTACCTTTAGGGCTCTGTGGAGCATGCCCCCAATGGAGAGGCCACCAGGGGCCCCGCATTTTATCTTTGCCCTGCACCCAACAAATTCTAATGCCAGCCCTGGCTACGCCCTGCCCTGGTTTTAGCCACCTGTTATAGGGCCAGCCCTGGTCCCTATCCTGGAATCCGCCAAGTTCCGATTCCAGCACGATATTTCAATGCACGTGCTCTCCCCTCTTATGCATGGAGGAGACCGCTTCCTCCGTGAGCTACTTATTAAAATGGGCTTTTCTGCCCTAGCTAAGATCCAGAGAGACTGGCAGGCGTTAACAGGATTGCGTTAACAGCCTAGCACTCTTCCCACTCCCTCGCCAGGTAGTTGTCAAAAGCACGCTGCACTCCAGCAACGGCTGCTTTTCTTCCACATTTGATTTTAAACAACAGCTGGAGGGTTCCCCTCAACTTCCATTTCTTAAATCAGCAGCATCTACCATCCCTGGCAGAATCAGTCCTAACACACACACACACACACACACACACACACACACACACACACACACACACACACACACACGCACACGCACACGCACACGCACACGCACACGCACAC
>QEPC01005805.1:478663-506710 GCA_003113815.1 Sphenodon punctatus
CGGCAGCAAGAAGCAACAGGCCCTGGAGGCCAGACTGGCTAAACTCACCCCCTCTTCCAGTAAGGCGGTCAGTCTCTCTGTGCCTGCCTCACTGCCCGCCCGGCTGCCCCTGCAGTGGAACCACTCCTGGGGAGTGGTGGTAGACGCTCGGCTGGGGGGAGGGGAGGAAGCATTGGGAGACCATGTTTCTCCATGGTTGCTCGGAGGGGTGGAGAATGGGAATCCTTCCTGTCCAGAGGGAGTAAGTTTTATGTAAATGTATACATTTGCATAATTAGATGGAGCCTAATTATGCAAATTAGGCCCCGTACCAAGGTTTCACACATGGCCTCACAAACCCTGGGGCCGGCTCTATTGTCATGGACGGATCATTACCTCCTGCATGCCAGTCTCCTGGCACACGTGTGCCCCTGCAGAGGTGTGGAATCAGTTTGGTTGGTCCATCCCCAGAGACTTATGGAACCTGATCGGTTCCGGAATGCTCTGGGGGACTTATCCCTTGATCTTGGTGGCCACTCGCTCAATGGCCTAGTTTTTTGGAACACCTTGTTGATTGAGGCCATCGACCATACACCTCCTAAGCGTCTTCTCCCTTTGCATAGACTCCACAGATCACCATGGTTCACTGAGGACCTGCGGATGTTGAAGTGGGAAGGGCAGCGGTTGGCGCGACGGTAGCGTTGGCTGCATACTGAAACCGACCAGTTGCAGCATAGGGCTAGTTTAAGAGCCTATGCCGGGGCTATGCATGCAGCAAAAAAGGAGTTCTTTGCTGCCCTCATAGCACCCGTGAAATCCCGTCCAGTGGAGCTCTTCTAGGTGGTGAGGGGGCTGGTTGGTCTGGCCTCCACCCATCTGGAATTGGAATTTTCCAATGCCCACTGTGACATGTTTGCTGATTCTTTTGCGGATAAAATTGCCCAGACTCACCATGCTTTGACGCTGCATTTATTACAATGGGTGAACCAGAGGTCATGGTAGTCCCATCTGGTCTGGTTTTGTAGGATCAGTTTCAGTCGGTGTCGCCTGCGGATGTGGAGGATGTTCTTGGTGCTGTTCGGGCCACCTTTTGTGAACTAGACCCATGCCCGTCCTGGCTGGTTAAGGTCAGCTGGGAGACGTTACGGCTATTGCTGGCAGGGGTGATCAATGCCTCCCTTGGGAGGGCAGAGTGCCGAGCTGCCTCTGCTCAAAAAAACATCGCTTGACGATGACACCCTCACCAGCAATCGGCCAGTCTCTAACCTTCCCTTTTTAGGGAAAGTTATTGAACGGGTGGTGGCTCAGCAGTTATGGGAGCATTTGGTCCGCATTGGTTTTCTAGATCCCTTGCAGTCTGGCTTTCACCCAGGTTATGGCACTGAAACTGTGCTTGTGACATTGGTTGATGACCTTGGTCAGGACTTGGATCGAGGTCGGTCATCTCTCCCGATCCTGTTAGATCTGTCAGCAGCATTTGATACCGTTGATCATGAGTTGTCGGTGAATCGTTTGAGGGACCGGTCCGGGGTGGGTGGGACTGTTCTTGAATGGGTCCGCTCTTTCCTGGTCGGAAGAACTCAGTGAGTGGTGCTGGGGAACCATTCCATGTCCCCCAGGGACCTCTCGTGTGGGGTCCCACAAGGTTCTCTTTTGTCCCCTCTCCTGTTCAACGTGCATACACAATCACTAGGTGAGGTGAGTGAGTGGGCTTGGTGTCATCAATATGCTGACGACACCCAACTCTACCTCTTGTTTTCATCTGACCCTGGCCCTGCAGTCTCGGTACTTACTCAGTGTTTGGAGGCTGTGGGGGACTGGATGAGGGCAAGCCGTCTGAAGCTGAACCCCGACAAGACGGAGGGGATGCTGGTGGGTCGGGGTGGGGGGTGGAGGTACTCATCATTGATGGAATGCATCCCTCCTTGGTCCCTCAAGTTCAGAGTCTGGGGGTGCTCCTCGACTCCCAGCTCTGCCTGGATGACCAGGTGAAGGCTGTGGCGAGGAGCACATTTCGCCAATTATATCTGGTGAGGCGGCTTCCGCCATATGTCTCAGACTCCGACCTGGCCACCATCACCCATGCTTTTACCTCTAGACTTGACTACTGCAACGTGCTCTACGTGGGGCTACCCACGGTGACTGTTTGGAAGCTGCAGCTGGTGCAGAATGTGGCAGCCTGGCTCCTTAAGGGGACCAGGTGCCGCAAGCACATAAGACCGGCTACCTATTGTCTTCTGGGCCCGATTCAAGGTGTTGGTGCTTACCTACAAAGTCCCATACGCTCTAAGCCCCACATATCTGTGGGACTGCCTCGCTCCCCAGGCGCTGGATCGTCTCTGTGGTCCCTAAAAAGGGAAGGTTAGAGACCGGCCGATAACTGGTGAGGGAGTCACGGTCAAGCAATGGCTTTTTGAGCAGAGGCCGCACCACCGCCTCTGAGGCGGCTCGGCACTCTGCCCTCCCACAGGGAGGCACTGACCACCCCTGCCAGCAGCGGCCCCAATGTCTCCCAGCTGGCCTTGACCAGCCAGGACAGGACCGGGTCCAGTTCGCAAGAGGTGGCTCTGACAGCCCCAAGAACATCCACCGGATCAGTGGACGATACCCACTGAAATTGATCCCACGAAATTGGACAAGGTGGGGCTTCCACTGCTTCTGGTTCTCCTAGCGTAATAAGTGCAACGTCAAAATCGTGGTGGATATGAGCGATTTTATCCACAAAGTAATCAACAAACATGTCACAGCGGGCACGGGAATATTCCAGTTCCAGGCAGAGGAAGGCCGGACTGAACCAGCTCCTTCGCCACCCAGAAAAGCTACGTTGGACAAGACTTCGCAGATGCTATGAGGGAAGCAAAGAACTCCTCCTTTGCTGCCCACACAGTCAAGGCATAGGCTCACAAACTGGCTCTATGTTATAATCAGTTGGCTTCAGCACAAGAGCAGCGTCACCATCACTCCAACCACCGCCCTTCTTGCTTCAGCTGCCGCAGGTCCTCAGTAAACTAAGGGAACCTGCAGTGCTGACACGCCGGGAATGGATGCCTGGGAGCCGTACGGTCGATGGCCTCATCAGCAAGGTGGTCCAAAACATGATGAAGTCACTGAGCGATCGGCCATCGAGATCAGAGGGTAATTCCCCCCGAGCATTCTGGAACCTCTACAGTTCCATTAGTCTCTGAGGCGGACCAACCGAACTGGTTCTGCACCTCTCCAGTGGCAGACATGCGCCGGGAGACAAGCCCATATGGGGTAATGATCTGTCCATGACAAGGGCATTGCTGACACCTCCCCCATAAGTGGATCCCCAGCCTCAAAGTCGGTGCAAAAAATTAGGTCCAGGTATGTCCTCCATCGTGCGTCAGGCTGATGACTACTTGAGACAGGACTATGATTGTCATGGCGGCCATGAACTCATGCTCTGCCCCTCCAGGACTGGCATCAGCGTGGATATTGAATTCCCCCAAGACTATGGTCTTTGGGGACCGTAACACCACCTCCGCTAGAGCATGCAGGGATGCTGTCGTAGAGGTAGGTGCACGCATACCAGCAGAACCCCTAATCTGTCTCCTGCCATGTCAATCACAAGATGGAGATCCTCAATACCCAACATAAGTTGCACCGAATACCTCCTGACGGACCATGAATCCCTAAAAACAATGGCTACACCATCCTCAACCGTGGCTGATGCTGCACAGAGTACCCGGCCAGAACAAGGTCAGCCAATATAGGCCCCGACTCAGTGTCCAGCCAGGTCTCGGTGATGCACATGAGGTTGGCCACATGGTCCAGGATCAACTCCCGGACAGCTGTAGATTTGTTAACAACGGACCTCGCATTCAACAGCATCAGATTCACGCCAGGGGCCCCCTGATCACAAACCACCTCATCACCTACACAGGGGGGAAGAGTGGGACAGGCACCAAGCACCTGCCCCATCTCATAGATCGAATACACCCCCCAAGGGGACCATAATTCCCCTGGCCTATCATGACCCCAAGGGTCATGCCCCTCCCCCCAGCTGCCCCCCCAGGCCAGAGAGGGAGACCCCCCACCCCCAAAACCCCGCACTCTCACCAGGTGATACTGAACCCCCTTATGGGGGTCATAACCCCCCCTCTCTGAGGGGGAAAAGACCCCTCCCTCCCTAACCCAGTCCCCTCGTTCCCTAACCTCCCCAACAAAACCCACCCCCTTACAGCAAACCTCCCCAAACTCAAATCTCCCCACACAACCCCACCTATATGCCAAAGCACCTATACCCCACTCTGCTGAAGCAACACCACCCTTCAAATAAAATACACGTTATAATAGCCCATTGTGCAATGTGTGAATGCAGCCGTTATTCTGAAGTAATTTTACCCCACAACTTACTTTAACTCTGTTTTTGTTCACAGTGACAGGAGAACAGTATTGGAAGCATACCGCCCAACAGCCCCCATTCAGGAGAGACTGTGCCTCTTTAGGTGCTGGATCCCACTTCTCCTCCTCCAGGGGGGCCAATAGCCCCCATTACAGGAAAGAACAAAAAGGTCAGGATTCAAGCCTCAGCCCCTCTTTCCTGGTTGCCTCCCAGGAAAAGCCCTTGAGAGGCCAGTGGGGAGATGATGGGGAGGACAAGAAACTCGGTGGAATTAGTATCAGGAGAGCGTCTGTCCCTCTTTATGCACTTGGAACGTTGTGAGGGAGCTGTGTGCATATAAGTGTGCAAGGGGGTGGAGTTTAACTAAGGGCTTATTGGCTGAGGGAGTGAGGCTTGTCCCTCTTCGGTTGCTTAAAATGTTGGGAGGTATGGTTTAAAATGAAGTAAGGGTGGGTTCCCTCTTGATTAAGGGGCACATACTTCAGAGGGTATTTTCAGACGTTACAAGATCACAGTCAACCACAGTGAACCACGGTCAATCCCACGGCGGGGCCAAAGCGCCCTGAACGTCTGTTTGGCGGCCGCCAGATGTTCACCACGGTCAATACCCACATGGGGTCAATTTCAACCACGCTTCCGGGGCTCCCCGCCGGACAATCCCCAAAAGCGTGGTCAAAGAGATTCCCACCGGGAACCAACAAAAAGTAAAATCTGACCAGCAACCACCGGCCGGAAGCAAAGGAAATGATTCCCAGCCGGGGACAAAGCACGCAGCATCACTACCAGGCAACGAGTGACAACACAGGCCGGGGAGGGAGATTTAAAGGGCACAGCAGCAGCAGCCGGGAAGAGCCACCCCGGCGCCTTCCGGGTGCTTTGACCACGGCCCGGTCCGGGATCGGCGTAACGTCTGTTGTGCTGCCCCGGGCCGTGATTTGTCAGCCTGATTCCCTGCCGTGGTCCTGGTCCCGTCACATCTGTTCGGGGCTTTTTTTTTTTTACCACGGGGGGTGGTTGTTCGGTTCACCCCTGCCGGGGATCCACTGTGGTGAATCGGGACCGCGTAACGTCTGAAAATACCCAGAGGAGCTTACGCCCAGGGTACGTGATTGTGCAAACAAGGAAAGGGCATAAACCAGGGATTCTCAACCCGATGCTCAGGAGCACCAGACTGCTCGGACAATGAGTGAAAGTGCTCCCCAAGCTAGTTGTCAGTCGTGCTCAGAAGCACTTTGAAACAGTCCTCCTTTGGACTGAATTAAATTGAATTGCAAAGGGGAGACTTAATCTATGCATATTTATGCTTCATGCACATTATGCAGTGCTCCCAAGTAGTAACTTACGTCACTCCAGTTCTTGTTACCGGGAAAAGGTTGAGAACCCCTGGTATAAACTATAGTGCATAATAGGGGTAGCCTCCTCCTGGGTAATTATTCGGTTAGGTATGAACGTTTGCAAAGTGTATCATCAGGGTCTGTAAAGCAAGTCCTGTGAGGAAAGAATGAAGGAACTGGGTCCCTTTAGCCTAGGGAAGAGAAGATCAAGGAGAGACATGAATGCAGTCTTCAAATATCTAAAAGGCTACTGCAAAGAAGACGGCAAAGAACTATTTTACACTGCCACTGAAGGAGGCAGGACTAGAAATAGTCAGTTCCAATTACAGGAAGGTAGATTTTGGCTAAATATTAGGAAAAACCTCCTAACAGTAAGAGCTGTTCACCAATAAATCAAGTTGCCTACAGAGGTTGTAGGTTCTCTCGGTCACTGGAGGAATTCAACCAGAGGAACATGGACAACCATTTTGTGGGGGATGCTGTAACGGCGGATTTCCTGTATCAAGGCAAGTTGGACCACATGGCCCTTGGCATCCCTTCCAACTCTATGATTCTATAATCGCCACTGAAATAAGTAGCCAGGGAAGGGGGTCGGAATTAGTCTGTGTTTGTGTGAACATAGCCATAGGCTGCATTCACACAAGATGTGAAAAATTCTTCCCTCACTTTAATTTTTAATGTGTGAAAAGGTTAGGTCACAGGATACACCTAGGGTGGCCAGATATGCATAATTTTAGAAGACACTTATGAGAAATCCTGGCTCCAATGCAGCCCTGCAACCTGTATTTCTCATATGTGTGCTTTAAAATGTATGTATCTGGCCATCCTAGATACACCAGGTGTAATATGTGTTAACTCCCATCAAGATAAGCCGGAAAACCAGGTTTAACAACGGGTCTAAATTCACCACACACATTTCTCATAATGTGTTAAAGGATTAATCCACCTATCAGTCAACCTTAATTGCTGCAGGAGAGGATACAGGGGATTCCTTGCTCCGGGGATGAATCCCCCACTGCCTGCCTAGTCAGGATTATGCATTCTTGACAACAAAAAAGGGCATAATAATGGAATACCTATTAGCAGCCATCATGGCAATACAGGTAGTAACCTTTGAAACAGCAAGTGAATGTGGGATTAAAATATGTAAATGCGAACACCCATAACAAAGAGTACTGGTGGGAGAAGAGTCTTGTGTGAATGCAGCCTTAAAGTGGGAAGTGGCACAAACCTGCATTCTCAGTTATGTTAAATTCTTGCACTCCCTGATGATCTCTTGTTCTCTTGCCACCAGCTGCAAGGGGCAAGCCACCAAAATGCAGAGAAATCAGCAGGTGTGTGAATGCATTACTACTGGACAAGGCAAAACGCTGATTAAGGAACAAGAAGCAATAGTGTTGTGTGAATGAGCCCTGCTACACATAGGGGGCTTTTAAAAACACAATCTCGTAATACAATGTACTGGCCCTTTAAGCATTGGGACAAAGACCCAAAGGAGCAGAAAATGGCAAGTGAAGTATAAATAATGTCTTGAGTTTCTCTCTTCTCATATGGCTTTATTTTGTAAACCTGAACTTTACAAATGTCAGGGAATAAGCAAATGTGAGGCCGGGGAATCACTAAATCTCTATTAGAATTCCCTGCAATAACAGCAATCATATTATATCTTGGTATTAGCGTGTTATGGATAATCCCTGCTAAGGCAAGGAGGATCACACACAGTGCAGAATTGGAGGAAATATTTAATTAACGTCATCATAAATGAAACAGCGATGCCAAACAAGACCCCCACCAGCAGCAAGAGGGAATGGCTTAAGGGGGAGGACAAAAGGGCTAGATCTAGGAGGCACATTTTCCCCTTTATTTTTTATTTTTTTTAAAGACACTGATGGAAGTCATTAATCGTTGTCTTAATCACTTCTGTGGTCCACGTTACCATAGTATCGGAGTGCTGCCTAGCTGCTATTGTAATTTTGCTCACGGCACCCCACCGAGAGTCAGGGAAGAGCTATTGTCCACACTTTACAGATGGGGAATTGAGGTACAGAAAGATGAAGGCAAATTGCCAGGTATCCGAGCAAGGACTCGGACCTAGGGCTTTCAACTTCCAGGCGAACAGGCTACCCACTTGGACCACGTCAAGAAAAAGGTAGGACAGAATTGTACGATGAAGGTGAACTCTTTGAAACTGGTTTCATAGATTATGTTGGTGCATTTGCCTGGCTTTGTGCCCAAACATGAGAAATTACATCTCCAAAAACTGGAACAAATTGCTTCTGTTTATGGTAGGGATGGGGAAGTTTAGCCCAGGAGTCCAAATGTGGCCTATGGCTAGTTTTGATTTAGCCTCTTTCCAGCTACTGGATCTGACCTCTGGATCCATTTCCTACCCCCCACCAAACACTGAAAGAGCGAGCTCAGGGTAAGGGAGCAGAGATGAGGCATGAACACAAGGTTAGGGGATAGATCCACAATCTAGATCCTCCTCTTCCCGAGCGAGCACACTCTTAAAGAGCCCCCGCTCCATCTCCTATGCGGCGCTCAGAGCTTGCTCTAATTTTCAAAGAGGCGTTGGGAGAGAAAAGGTTCCCCCCACACCTAGTTAATGGCTACCAACGTAACCAACATGGTCCGCATTCCTCCTGACTCCACTGGCGTCGTGGGAATCTAGCCACTGACTTGAATCAGATCAGAACTGCATTCCTAATGTGTGGATGGTCTCTTGAGAGCAGCACTGGTTTTGAAACCCAAGGCTGCTGTGGGGACGCTGGGAGAGGACTGCTATCATTGTCATCTTGTTGCCCACAGACAGCAGTGCTGGCTTGGGAGAGACCAGGACTGTCGCAGGCACATCAGGATCAAGCCGAGAAAGGACAACAGATTAACAATTCACCTGCATGACATCGCCTCCATCTGGGCTACTCCTGGGGCGAGTCTCATACATTTGGCACAGTTCCACAGGGGTTGCAACAGCAAAAGTTGTAAAGCAAGGATTTATTTGTATTTATTTTATTATTATTTTTTTGCCTGTGAGACTCATTTGGAAAGTTAAATCTAATTCCACAACCCCGGGCAGCAAAGCACATCCTAAGCACATAAGATATAAAATTAGGATGGTGACCTTCCCATAAGTGACATCCAAATTGGGATGGAGTGCCCCTGCATAGGATCTCAACCCATAGTTTGGGGAATTCTGCTGCAGAATAATCAGGCTGTGCTCCCCTCTCTCTTGCGTGGCAATCCTAGCCACAAAGCTTTAAAATAAAGTTACAAGGGTACAACAAGAAAAGGTTAGATAGGCATCTGCCAGAGATGACTTAGGTAAGGAGCTGGGATCTTTTCCCCTCCCCGGGGCCATTTTGAAAATTCATACAAGTGTACGCAGGGTGGGGAAGGAAGAGGAGGATCCAGATTATGGATTTGTGTCCTGGAGCCTTATTTTATCCTTATGTGCATGCCCTCACCTCCACTCTCTTTCCCGGAGTTCACACTTGTGGTGCTTGGAGGAAGGAGTTTAACTCAATCCAGGGGCCAGATCCAGAAACTGGAAAGGGGACAAATAAAAACTAGCCCCAGGTCACATTTGGCCCCCCGGCCAGAGGTTCCCACATTGCTTTAGGTAGAGCATATCCTACCTCAGGGCAAGGGGATGGGGTTAGACGAACCTCAAAGTCTCTTCTGACGCTTCAGTTCTAGGATTCTACTTTCTAAAATCAAAACAAAATATAAAAAGGAAACAAGCAGAAATGAAGTAATTTTTCTTGGGAGAAAAAACTACGGACCTCATAGAGATGGAAAAGATAGAGAAGATAGGGGACAAGCCCACTTCTTCCCACTCTGCTTGACGATTCTTTACAAAAGGAGATATTCAAGGGTATGGTGGATGTGGAAATATGTAGATGGCTTGTGGCCCTCAGCGAACTGTCGGCAGGGAGGGGCCCGTGTTCACTGCGTTTTCTCCATTGCTGCCACTGGGAAAAGATGCAGCGAACACGGGTCCCTGGCTATTGGTGTCCAACAGGGCAGGCAACTGTTGGTGAAATCTTCCTATAAACGATGGAAATCCATGGCTTATTTGAAAATCTCCAGTTGGAGCTAGACTTCTACCGTCACATTGGAGGCAGCACCCTGCCTTTCCCAGGTCAAGGTTCTTGTTGCAACGGAATCTTGGCTCCTGAAAATTCTTAGTCCCAAGGAGTGGCAGGTTCAAGTCTCTGATCAGTGAGACCACCACCCAGGCCTGACCCAATAACCATGGAAGTCAATGGGAGACTCTTCCGTTGCAGCAGTCACTGAAAAAAGACCCTGGAACGCCCTTCCCAAGCACATACGCTCTGCTCTCGCCCCCTTCCAGTCTTCAAATAACTCCTAAAATAATTACTTCTTCTATCAGCTTCTCCCTAGCTCCTCACCCAATACACTGCTCATTTAGCTTTCCCTTTATTTATTTATGTAAATGTATACGTCATCCTTCCCATTAAGGCTCTGGGCAGCTTACAACTAATAAAAACCAACTAAAAATATCCTGTTAACACTCCCCGCCACACACACACAGCCCTTTCCCTCCCCCCCCCCAATCACATATCCCTGGCTGCCAAACACACTACTTATAATTTCTATAGTGCACTGGGTGTATGCAGCACTTTTACGGTCACAGATTTTCAGAGACGGGTCTCTGCCCAGTGGGCTTACAATCTAAGATGGACACGGGTGAGGGGAACACAGGGAAAGACAGATGCACACATATTCCCATTTTACAGATGGGGAAACTGAGGCTGAGAGGTTGTGACTTGCCCAAGGCCACCCAGTGAGTTTATGGCGACGGCCGGATTTGAACCCTGGCCAAACATTAAAATCTTGTATTGTTTCCATCCAGGACCCCCCTTATAACTAAGCTAAGAACACAGACCTGCAACATATCAGTTACCCAAATGTGTCCCCATTGCACCTTCTGTTCTCCTCCCCCATTGTCTTCCTTTCTTTGTCCATTCTAGATTGTAAGCCTCTTGGGGCAGGGACGTTTCTCTACTTAGAACTGTTCAGTGCTAGGGATATTGGTGGCCCTGTATAAAGAACTTAAAAAGAGTAAAGTTGGAAGACATCCTATATTGTTTCTAATAATCATATCCCAGGGCTTTGTCTTGCACCCTTGCAAAACACCACACCCTCTGAGTTGTCCCATCGAGAGGGCTGAGCCCCCCGCCCTTAAGTAGCTCAGAGAAAACAAAATGAGCATGGAGTTGGAGAAAAGGCCTGGAGTCAAACACAATGCAAGAAATTAATTCTTTGCACTGTTTAGGGAGAACCGGGAATGCCCTCTCTCTAGGTTTGGGCTTATTAGGAACCTAATGATTCAAGCTTTAAAGTCCATAATCAGCAGCCATCCTGTATCAGCTCACACATGAAACCCAAACAGCATAATACCCCAACAAATCCTTTCTAATTAATGAGCTAGCAGTTTAGCCTTGCTCCACCATCACAGGCTCCCTGATCAAACTACCAGCCTCTCCTCCCCTCTTCTCTTCTCCCCATACTCTTCCTTTGTATAAGCCCAGTTAATGGGTTTGCTAGCATAACCCCAGGCCACCCCATTTGCTAACAAGCCTCAATCCTTTTCTCCTCCGATCCAGACAGTCTGGAGAGGGATTGGCCAAAGCTGTCCCCAGGATGGCTGCAGTAGGCAGCTGCCCTGCCCAAGCCGGCCACCTGTTCTGCTGGGAAAGGGCCCAGCTCCTCTGGCCTCCCTTGAGATATCTTCCTGAATGTCCTCCCAACAGAAGTCACCTGGCGAGTGCTGAAACTCCCTCTTGTTTGGAGGGATAGTTATGCTATTTAAATAATAGTCATTCTATTCATATAGTGCACCCTCCCACCAAATGGTGCTTGGAGTGCTATGCCAAAATCGATACGATAAATAAAACAACGTAAAATCCATTTTAAAAAACGAAAGGTAAAGGGGAAGGACAGAATACATTCGGGGGAACCAGCAGTGGCGAATGAAAATCAAATAAAAATCTTCAGGTGCCTTTTTAAGGCAAGGGGGTGGGGGTGGGGTGGAACTGAGCCGTTGAAAGTGAGATTCACACTGAGGGGTCCAAGCAATCACCCGCCTACTCAAGGCGTGGTGACAGGATCGAAGGCTGAAACAAAAATTCCGACTTGAACTGGATACCGTTTCTGATGGATCCGGTCAGATTGTTTCATTCTGACTCTCGTCAGAATGATTGTTCATTCCACCGGAACAAATGGAGGTGGTGGGGGAACTCTCTAGTTTGTCTCAGTTGCTCTGCCCAAGTTCAGCTTCCATTCCATTTGCCTCATGCCCCATCCAGTTACACTCAGGAGATCACCCAATACCAACTGTAACACTTTTTCTTTTTTAACTTATTCATTTTATCCAAAGTGACTTGTGTACCTGCGGCCAGGTTCCATGCTCAGCCAGAGGGGTGGGATGCCCCAACTTCACATTTGTATGTTTCACTTATTTAGCATGAGGACTGGGATCAGGAGACGTTAAAAGGAAAGTGAGCTGCAAATTGGAGGAAGCAGACAGATGGAACGGTGTTCCTGCCTTAGACTGGCTTTGTTCTGTGAAGATTAGCATTTCTGGGATCCTCTTCCTAGCACCCAGATCCCCTCGGAGCTTACATTAAACCTTCAGCATGCCAGAAAATCCACTCCCATATCCCACAGTGTGAGAGGAGTGCTTTCTATTACTAGTGGTCAATCGGAATCTAACGTTCCTGAATTAGGGATGGGCGAATGCGGTTCGGATGTTCGGAGTTCGGACCGAACTTGGGCTGTTCAGACGTACGAACCGAACGTCTGGACCGAACTCTCGAACGACCGAACAGTTCGGTCGTGTTCAGACGAGTTCGGAGGCAGGAAAAACGTCTTTCCAGGGCCAAAAATTAGGTTTCGGTTTCGATTTTGCTATTTTTGAATGTTCAGTCGAGTTCAGGCAAACCGAACTCGGCCAAACCGAACCATCGAACCCAAACTCGGGTTTCGAACCGAACGACCGAACATCCAAACCACGTTCTGTTTGCCCATCCCTATCCTGAATAGTTGGGAAATCCCCGGCATATCGGGAATGCCGGGGCAGACCCAGATTGCTGCCGTATGTTCAGGATGAGTTTTGCAACTCCATTGCTTTTAGGACTGCAGATGGTGATTTTTTGCCACTGTCCCAACCTCTGTAATCTTTCGGAACGTCCCATCAATTTTCTATGATGTTTTGCTACTTTCACTTCCAAGTCCTCTTTGCCGAGGAGATGGGTGGTTGAGTTTGCCGTGTCTGATCTGCCTGTACTGGGTCTGCCTCTATCCTCCCACCAATGTGCTGAACACGCCAGCACCTACCAAAAGTACCTACTGAAGGACTTTCCCAAATGGGAGCAAATGAATGTGCTGAAAGCCTGACAAGTTCCTGCATCGTGGTGGGAGGTAGCAAATTGACTGTTTTCAATACCAACGGGCCGGCATTCACTGTGAATTGTCATTTCAGCTCTGATGATTATCTGCTGAACAGCAGTAGCAGGAGAGAAGTGGCAGGTACCACCGGCCACTAGCGGAGAGTTGTGAGGTGGCAGGACCGTTTCTAGACGCTTCAGCTTCTTCATTCGCTGCTCCCTCTTGCCAACACCATCGTTTGCTTGGATACATGCGAGCGTGTGGCTCTGCTGACCCCCAGGTACCAGCCTAAGAGCTACTAATTTTGCTGAGAGACTGCTATAGCCATCAGGTGGGAACAGATGGTTACTATGACACCCTCAGCAGGAACTAAACCAATAAGTTAGAGGTGAAAGGCTCTGGATCTCATTACAGGTCATTTTTAAATTACTTCTTCCATCTCTATTCCATTACCTGCTACCCCACCCTGTTAAATAACTCCCAGCATACCGGCTGGGATGCCACCATGACAGGAGAAGGAACTCACAGGGAAAAAGCCACTCCAAACAATAAGAGATTAATTCCAACCAAGCTTCCTGTCATATTGCATTAGAAATAAGGAGTGTCAGATGAAATTAGCAGGCAACAGGTTTAAAGAAGGGCTGAAATGGGAAACCCCTTTGTTCTCATGAGATGTCTCGCAAGATATCGATATTTCGTGCTGAGCCGGAGAACTCGCTGAGATCTCGGCACCAGCACAAGTTCTCACCCCACCACCCCTCAAAAAAGAGAAAAGAAATAATCACCGTGCATGCAAAAAGTGGTTCTGGGAATGCACAGCCCTACACGGCCGGCGCCATTTTGGAAAAAAGGGCTGTGCATGCAAAGAACGGCCCCAGCAGCCATTTTGCAAATGTGCAGTGATTTTTTTTAATTATTATTTTTGCCTCCTCCTCACATCCCCCGTTCCCCCGCAGAGAAATGGAGTGACAAGAGACCCAGCGGCTGGAGCAGTCAGCTGAGTCCATGACAGGGGAGGGCTGTTTTGTTGTTTTTCAAGGGGGGGGGGGGAAGGGCTGTCTCGAGATTCTTGCCGTTCTCGACAAAAATCCAGGCAGTTTCTTGGCTCGTTCTCATTTTCAAGAACGAACCGCGAAACCTGATTCTGGCTGAAAAAAGCGAGAATCAAGTTTCAGACCTAATTTAAAGGAGGCAAAAAGGACCGAGTTTCTTCAGATTAGCCTGCCTATGGAATGAGGGAAGGAGGAGATTCTTTAGGCTGGGGCCAGGAAAAGAATCAAGAACGTAGCTCTGTGGTGGTGAAAACCCCAAAAGAAAATTCCCACTGTGGGTCTAGTGAAAAGACTGTTGTAGCATCCATGGGTCACCAAGAGCTTAGCAGGGACAGATTCTGGAAGGAGGTGAGAGTTGGATCCACCTTGAGACAAGGGGTAATACACAATCATACAGTTGGAAGAGCTTTGAGGGGTCATAAGAACCTAAGTCATGGGAGAAGTACCAGCAGTTCCAATGGGCAACCCATTCCCTGCTGATCATTCCCCAATCCCGACAGTAGGAAGTTCCCATTTCGTAATCTACTTGGCTAATAACCATTAACAGACCTGTTCTCCAAGAATTTATCCAGTCCTTTTTTAAACGCAACTATACTATTGGACAACTTCCTCTGGCAACCAATTCCACAACTTAACTGAGCGTTGAGTGAAAAAACACTTCCTTTTATTTGTTTTACATCTTCCACCAGTTAATTTCATGGCGTGTCCCCTAGTTCTAGTGCTATTTGAGAGGGTAAATACACATTCCCGGTCTCCTCATTCCACTCCACTCAAGATTTTATAAACCTCTATCATATACCCTCTCAGTCTTCTTTTCTCCAAGTTGACGAGACCTAACCTATCAAGCCTCTCTTCATACGGAAGCCATTCCAAACCCTTGATCATTTTTGTTGCCCTTCTCTGCACCTTTTCAAGTTCTACTGTATCTTTTTTGAGATGGGGTGACCAGAATTGCACACAGTACTCAAGGCGCAGTTGCACCATCAATTTATATAGGGGCATTATGATATTGTCAGTTTTATTCTCCATCGCTTTCTGAATAATTCCTAACATCCTGTTTGCTTTTTTGACTGCTGCCACACTTTGAGCTGAGGATTTCAATGCATTGTCCACAATGACTCCAAGGTCCTTTTCCTGAGTAGTTACCCTAATTTAGAACCTAGCATTGTGCACATATAGTCTGGATTACTATTCCCTATATGCATCACTTTGCACTTGTTCACATTAAATTTCATCTGCCATATAGATGCCCATTCACCTAGTCTCACAAAATCCTCTTGCAATTCTTCACAGTCCGCTTATGTTTTAACTACCTTGAATAACTTTGTGTCATCTGTAAATTTGTAACTCTTTACTCCTTTTTCTTTCTTCCTTACTCCTTTGTTAATACTTTCATTGATCCTATCGTGGATCGGTAACTGGTTAAAGGCTAGGAAACAAAGGGTGGGATTAAATGGTCAGTTTTCACAATGGAGGAGAGTAGGTAAGTGCCACAGGGCTCTGTACTGGGTCTGGTATAACCACCACCAGACACAGTACAGAGCCCTGGGGCACTCCACTATTTACTTCCCTCCATTGTGAAAACTGACCATTTAGTCCCACCCTTTGTTTCCTAGCCTTTAACCAGTTACCGATCCACGATAGGACACAGCCTCTTATCCCATGACTACTTCGTTTCTTCAAGAGTCTCTCATGAGGGACCTTATCAAACGCCTTCTGAAAATCCAGATACTATATCCACTGGCTCACCCTTATCTATATGCTTATTTACCCCCTCAAAAAATTCCAGTAGATTAGTGAGGCACGACTTCCCTTTGCTAAATCCATGTTGACTTTTCCCCATTAAGCCATGTTTATCAATATGTCCAGTAATTCTGTTCTTGACAATAGTCTCCACCAGTTTGCCCGACACCGATGTGAGGGTCACCGGTCTGCAATTGCCAGGGTCGCCTCTGGAGCCCTTTTTAAAGATCAGCATTACATTTGCTACCCTCCAATCCTCAGGTACCATGGCAGATTTCAGTGATAGATTACAAGTTACCATTAGTAGGTCTGCACTTTTATATTTGAGTTCCTTCAGAACTCTGGGGTGAATACTATCAGGTCTTGGAGATTTGTTACTATTTAATTTGTCAGTTTGCTCTAAAACCTCTTTCAGAGTCACGTTATTTGTGACAGTTCTTCCAATTCATCTCCTATAAAGACTAGCTCTGGTGTGGGTATCTCACCAATGTCCTCTGTAGTGAAGACCAAAGCAAAGAATTCATTCAGCTTCTCCACAATATCCTATTGTCTCCGAGCACTCCTTTTACTCCCTAACGGCCCAACTGACTCTCTAGCAGGCTTCTTGCTTCTGATGTACTTGGAAAAGTTTTTATTATGTTTTGGCATCTTTATCAAGTCACTCCTCAAATTCCCTCTTGACCAGCCTAATTAACTTATCACATCTTCTTTGGCAACGCTTCTGCTCGTCCCTCTTTAACTCATTGGGACTAGCTTTCCATTTTTTAAAGGATGCCTTTTTGGCTCCAATAGCTTCTTTCGCCTGACCATTTAGCCAACCAGGCAGACAAGTCCAACCCCCCTGCTCTGAGGCAGGATGCCCTAGGCCAGGGGTTCCCAAAGTCCCCAGCCCCAAGGGCCTCGTACCACAATCATCAGGTTCCTTGCATAGAGCCAGAAACTGGGCTTGTGTTGAACCGTTATAATTAGAGACTGCTCCCTGCCCCGAGGGGCTTACAATCTAGGATGGACAAGGGAAAGATGGGAATACAGACTCATATTTATAGTCCCATTGTATAGATAGGGAACTGAGACTGTGACGTGCTTGCTGAGACTGTGAGGAGGAGAAGCTGTGATTCAGCTGCCAAGACTTGGTTGCAATGAAGAAAGACACAGAACCATTAACGCAGCACAGGGCCCAGGTCCTGCCATGACCGAGAGCCACGCTTTATTTTTATTTATTTATTTCAATTTTTATCCCGTCCTTCCCTAGAAGATTCAAGGCAGCCAACATATATAAAAACATAAAAATTCATAAAAACAATCAAATACACCCACCACCACCAAAAAAAACCCCACCCAACCATTACTTGAACTGCCAAATGTGGCTCTCAAGCCACAGTGCTCTATATCCACAGCATTAGACAGGTACTTGTCCAGCTGGTTTTTTAAAAACATCCAACAAAGGAGGCTCCACCGATTCCCGATGCATCTTATTCAAGTGCCCAACTGTTCTTTGAACTGGGCTGTGACAGTCTGATGTCTTGCTCTCAAGCGTTTCTCAAAACTTTTTAAACTGTGTGTTCCCCCTTGTTCCCCATCTGAACTTAAAATAACTTCTGTGCCCCCTGGAACTTGCTCTCTCTACCCCCCACCCCCATTGGAGAATTGCTGTTCTAATAGAAACTGAAACATGACGAGGGTGGGTCAGCCCTGGGGGAGGAAGGTGAGCCCATGACAGGCAGTTAATTATTATTAGTGCCACTTTCCCTTTCCCTAAGTCCTTTCCCTCCCCCCACCCCCCAGGAGGATTGTGAAGAGACCGAGTTTAAAAGAGGTAGAGCCAATGCGGCTCCCACCAACCGGGATGAATTGCGAGGACTCGGCGCCTCCAGAAATTAGACCCAAAGATTCTTCTTTAGTGACGGAAGCAAGCACAACTCCTCTCTTATTTTGCCAATAAAAATGGACCCAATTTGGTCACAAATAAGTTGTGTTATCTTCCAGTTGAAAGCAAGAGAAATAACCCCGGTAATGTGATCTGCCGCATTTTTATATTCCAAAGTGTGTCGCTCCGGACATGGGGCTGTGGGGCCTGATTTAATATTTTCATGGAAAACAGTGTCCCTGATCCAATTATCACAGGGATTTTGGTGCAGTCAGCAGCCAGAATGCAGGATGAAACAGGCCCTGGCTGGAAAAGTAAGTGCGAAGACTCGATTACCTCAGCTCCCAAAGGAGGAGCTAGGCCTCATTCAGGGCAGGGCCACACAAGAGGCAGCCCAAAGAACATTTCCCCCGGTACCATCCTCGGACAAACGATAAGCAGGTTTGAGTCTCCAGCGTTCTTTCTAACACACACAGCAGTGGATAAACCCTGCATGACTGGAAAGAGCCCCTTGCAGAAATCAAACAAAAGACCTGTGCCAATCTGGGAGATGGATTCCCATTGCCCAATCCCTCATGACAGCTGAGGGTGTACGGTTGCCACTAGGGCCAATACAAGACTTCAACAAAATGGGAAATCTCATCAAAATCCCAGTTCCCGATAACGTCTTGGTCAATTCGAGAACGTCTCAGTACCCACAGCCAACATTTTGTTTCTCAATTTACCGACTTTCTGCTTACCGAGATCCTGTTGACTGCTTTGCCGTTTGCTAATTTACCATCCATTTCAAATCCAGAGAAATAATACCAACACAATACCACATTTATTGCATTCCATTTCCCCTTACACTTCCTTGTCACTCATTGGCCAGTACGCAGATTCTCTTTATTAATCTGCAATCCAATTGCATATTGGCCAAAGCGAAGGGAATAACAATTGTGACTGGAGGTACCGGAGCGGAGGTGAAGGGGAACTGGACAGAGGTTAAGGGTGGGCTTATTCTCACAGTGATTAGCTCAGAAATGCAGAAACAACAAACCCAGAAGTAAAACGGCTTCCACAGTAATGCAGTAAGTAGTAAATGAATGGTACACTGTAAACAGTAAATGAAAAGTCAGTAAATTGGGACAGTATCTCGCAGTATTGCAAGAATTAAAAAATTGTATCAGTATCAGGAAATGGTTGGGAAATAGATACCGGTTCTCAATATTATATTTATTAATTATTATTATTAGCAAGCATTTATATAGCACCAACAATGTACCTGGCGCTTTACAAAGTAATAGACATAGTCCCTGCCCTAGGGTTTACAATCTGAGACACAAAGGGGGAGGGGGAGATGAAAGAAGGGGAACCGAGGGAGAGATAAGGGGTGTAACATTCACAAAGATGCGAGGTCCCAGGTGCACATGCTTGGCTTGGTTACATCGAGAACGATGGCTGGCAGGTCCGTGTGGTGAGGATATGAGCACATATGGCAAAATTTCTCACAAACAGAAATTTACCTGCTCATTTCAGCCCTCCTTGCCACCTTTTCCCAGGCTGACCCAATTACCCGCCTTTCCGACATGGCCACGCCCCTTTCAGAACATCCCGATGTCACGACACTCCACAAACGGCAGGGCCACATTAGAAAAGGTTGTGGAGAAGCCTCTTTGCCCCGCCTCTTTCTGAGGTAGCCTCCACCTGCTCAAACCCCAGTTTCTCCAAGCATCTCAGGTGCCCAATCAGGGCTTTACTTGGAGATAGCAGGTTAAAACCCAGAAACTCTGGGTCAAACTCACAGGGGTGGTAAACCTACTGGGAAGTGGGGACCAGAAGCAACTTGTGTAACTAGGAGGCAACATTTCTGAAATCTAAGCAAGACTTACCTTCACCATCTGGCTGGGACCCCCTGGGGGTGTTTGCTGCCGCTGCAGATCCTGCGGTGTTGCTCCAGCTGCCGCTCTGGACCCCCATTGTCCATCTGTGGGGAAGAAAAGAACAGAAGGTTGCTAACTTGTAAACAAGGTTCTTAGAGATGGAGCCAAACATTCTCAAAAATGGGTTTGCGCTTGCTCGCCCTTCTCTTACCGGCATATGCCAAGCCCACTAGTTTGAAAATCACGTAACGTTCACGCGCCCCTACCCTATATAAGGTACCTTCCCGCCGAAACCCAACAGTTCCTTCCAACCCTTAAGCAATAGAAAGAAAATTCCATGCGGGGCTGGAAGGGTGGGCATTTGTGAGAATGTTTGAAGCCATCTCGAAGAACCTTGTATACAAGGTAGCAACCTTCTGTTCTTTTTTGAGTGGCTCCTCCCATTCTCACAAATGGGAGAGTACCAAGCCCAGAATTGGGTGGTGGGGGAATTTTCTAATAAAGGAACAAAAGAATGAAGTCCAATACAAAGGATTAAAATTTATTATTTATATAGTGAAAACACAGGTAAGTGTGGTACAAAACCTGCCAAAGAAACAATAAAGAATACTAAGTATGTTTTAATGTTGGATTCAAAACCTTGCATGAACTGGTGCATCAACACGTTTTAAAAGCTGAACAAAGAATAGACACACCCAGGGAAGGGTCTGATTGGGAATTCAGGTGCAGAGCATAGTGTTTGATAAAGGTATGTTGGGAGCTCCAAGTTGCCGCCCTACATATTTCCTGCAGTGAAATATTAGAAAAAGCCGCAGTAGAGGCTCCCAACGCTCTAGTAGAGTGGGCACGGAGGTTAGGGGGAGGTGTGAGTCCTTTAAGTTGGTAAACTTAAATACGCCCAGGCCTTTGGGTGGGGGGGGAGGGTGGGTTAGGGTTTTTGTTCATCTCCCCTACCCTGTCTATTGTTTTAATGTTTAAGTTGTATCCCGGGGCCCTGTTTTAAAGTATTTAATTTGTCTGAGTATTTTAAATTGTTTATATGTGTTTTCTATTTGTTTTTATGACTGTTGGAAGCCGCCCCAAGCTGTTGTCAGGAGGGGCGGGGTACAAATGCAAGAAAATAAATAAATAAATAAACAAACAAACCAACCATGGAAATCACTTGTACCAACCATCTGGAAATGGTCTGGGAAGATATTTTCTGTCCTAGTTTCAATAGGGAGGGTGAGACAAATAGGTTATCTGAGCACCTGCAATCCTTAGTCTTCTGCATGTATACGAGGACAGATCCCTTGACATCCAGAGTGTGAGCTGTCTTTAAATCCTCCGATTCATGAGGGGGGGAGGGGGGAGACAGGGAGAATTATCCTTTGCGCTAGATGGTCTATCCTGGAAAATCTGGAGATAAGGCTTCTTTATGTTAATAGCTGCAATCTCGCTCACACGCCTAAGAGACATGATGGCCACTAAAAATGCAGTCTTTAGCGTCCAATGAAAAAGATCTGCTTGCTCCGAAGGCTCGAAGGGGAGTTTTGTCAGCTGCTTGAGGACCAGAGTAAGATCCCATTGAGGAAGCAGTATGCGGTGTGTGGGGCACAGATTAGCTAGGCCCTTGAGAAATTTTTTTTTATTAACAGGTTACTAAATAAAGATTGTGCCTGCGATAGGAAAAGGTGTCTAGAAATGGCAGAGAGATGGACTCGTAACGAGGAGTGTGCCAACCCACTTTCCGCTAATTGTAGTAAGTAGTGGAGAATTAGGTCTATAGTCACCTGCGTGGGTGAGAGAGATTTGGATTGTAACCAGCAACAGAACCTTTTCCATTTAGAATTGTAGGACTTGAGAGTGGATGGTCTAATATAATTGTTCAGAACCAGGGCAAGCTCGGCTTCTAAGGTTTGACCCTTTACACTAGTTGAATTTTCCACGCGTGGAGATTCAGGCAGTAGGTATCTGGGTGGAGAATCTGCCTGCCTCTCAGGGAGAGGAGATCGGGAACCTGGGGAAGGCGACAGGACGAGACGGTCAGTTTCTGGAGTTCTTGAAACCAAATTTGGCGGGGTCAACGTGGTGCCACCAAAATGAGGTTGGCCCCTTCCCTCCGAATTTTGATCAACACTAGTGGGATCATAGGTTTGGGAGGAAAGGCGTAACACAGTTGTGCCTTCCACTTGTGAGCGAACGCATTCCCTAGGGACATGGGGTCGTGAGAACAGAAGCGGGGGCACTTTGTGTTCAGGGCTGTGGCAAATAAGTCTAGGGTGGGTAGTCCCCAATGGGCTAACAATGTGGCATATACCTGGGGCAATGGTTCCCACTCGTGATGTGCGTGTTCGAGTCTGCGGAGGATGTCTGCTCTGGAGTGCTGAGTCCCTGCCACATGAGAGGCTAAGAGGAAAATATTGTGTCTCCTTGCCCACTGCCATATGGTCACAGCAACGTGACAAAGGTGAGGAGATTTGGTTCCTCCCTGTTTGTTCAGATACCAACCTGCAGTCATATTGCCGCAAGCTACATTTACTACTGCCCCACGAAGAAGAGGACAAAATGTCTGGAGCGCTTTTAAAACAGTTGTCATCTCCAAGATGTTGATGTGACACCGTGTGAGCGCTGAGCTCCACGACCCCGAGATGTCGAGGTCCTAAAGGTGAGCCCCCGAACCTGTCAAAGAAGCATCGGTGGTTAGAAACCGAGTAGGGGTGGGCTTAGTGAAAGGCCTCCCTGCTAAAACAAAAGATTTGTCACACCAAATGGACAGTGAATCAACTACAAACCTTGAGCTCCTTAGCCTCTTGGTTGAGGGGGGGGCTCCAGCAAAGGGTTAAATAGTTTCAGTACCCACATCTGCAGTGGTCTCATGTATAGTCTGGCAAAGGGTGTAGTGGAGGCCATGAGACCCAGGAGATGTTGGAAAGTTTTGATAGACTGAAGCCTATGGAGGGCAACAGTCTTTACTAGGGTAGCAATACCGTGAAACCTTTCAATTGGGGTAATGGCTTTCTCTAATTTAGAGTCAAGAACCGCCCCTATGTATTCAATACGTTGGGTAGGGACAAGACAAGATTTTTTGCTTGTTCACAGCCAATCCCAAAACCGTGCAGAGGTGCAAAGTAAAATTGATATTGATAGTCAGGGCGTTCGGGGAATCAGTTACTAATAACCAATCATCCAAGTAAGGGTAAATCGCGATCCCCTGCTCGCGAATATAGGCAATGATTGGTGCCATCACCTTGGTAAACACTCGAGGGGCAGAGGAGAGGCCAAATGGAAGGGAGGAGATTGGAAATGACATGAGTTATGAACAAATCTGAAAAACCTTCTGGAGGAGGGGTGAAGCTGGACATGGAAGTAGGCATCCTTGAGATCAATGACAGCGTACCATTGATCCCGGTGTAAGTAGTTGCATAATTTGTCAATAGTTAGCATTTTAAACTTTCTATAGTTAACAAATGAATTTAGGAATCTAAGGTCCAAAATAGGTCTGAAGCCACCTCCCTTTTTCTTGATCACAAAATAGGTAGAATAAAGGCCCGCGGACAGCCCACCTTTAGGGACCCTCTCTATAACACCTTTTGAATACATTTCAATAACCTCTTTATTTAAAGCCATTACTTGTAAGTGGGAGAATTTAACAGAAGCTCCCGGCTAATCAGTGGTGGAATGGAGGAAAAAGAGACTTTATATCCAAACTGAATTACATTCAACACCCAAGAATCTAAGGTAATAGAACTCCAAAATTGAAAGGCATTAAACAATGCAAACTGGAAATGAAGGTGCAGAACAGGCTCCCCTTGAGAAGATGCAGTTAAAGCGCTAGGGAGAGTCAATAATTGTCAGCAGCGGCCACTGTTGGATGGGGTAGAAAAGGGTTGCTGGTTATTTCCTCTCTACTTAAAGGCAGAGTATTGAGATTTAGGTTTGCCTTGATAACTATAAGAAGAAGAAAGAAGAAGAAAGAAGAAAGTAGTAGAAGAAGAAGAAGGGTAATACCTCGTTATATGATTGATATTGTCCAAAATACTGGTTTTGGGGACGGTATGTAGATTGTTGATGGTAGGGACGAGGTTGGTAATAATGCAGACCTTGTTCCCTCTGGGCTATCTTCACCTTTATGGCAGTAGACTTTGATTTCTGGATCTTTTCCAAGATGTCATCTGTCTCCTTGGCAAAGAGGCCAGATTGGTCAAAGGGTAAATTTTCAATTCGAGTCTTATGGTGAGCCTCAATCTTAGTGTTGCGGAGCTATGCAAACCTTCTGGTAACTATTGCATTTGCTATCGCTCTAGCGGAAGTCTCTGAAGAATGACAGGCAGTTTGGAGTTGGAATCTTGCTGTAGTAGAGCCCTCTGAGCATATACGCTGCGCCTGTTGCTGCTTGTCCTTAGGGAGATGTGGGATGAGTTGAAGAATCTCCTCCCATAAGTGATGCTGGAAGGACGCCATCCTAGCTGCCTATTTAGCAGTGCTCATTAACATTGTATTCACAGCAAAAGCTTTTTGTCCAAAAATATCTATGTCGACTTTCTTTGTCTGCCGGGGACATGTTCTGCGTGTTACGTTGGAACTTTTCAGAAGCTGCTGAGACAACAAGGGAATTGGGCAGGGGATGCTTAAAGAACATTGATCCCTGCTCAGGTGGGAACAAATAGAAAGCGCTGCTCATCGATGAAATTGGCTGTACAGACGCCGGGTTTGCCCATAGCGTGACGTAAACAGAGGCGTGACATTTAAACAAAGGGAGAGTCAGTTTGAACTCTGGAGGTTTTCAACTGAGCGGTATGCAGGATCGGATTCCTGCTCCGCTATGGGAACTGTATCTATCTTTAGAGTTGTAGTAAACTTCTTTAATAGGGCTTGAAATTCCTTATGGTGTTGGGAAGAAACAGACGATGTTGAGCCCTGCCCATCATCAGATGGTGGTCGCGAGAGATTGTCAGGCTCTTGCCCTTCAAAAGACTCCTGAGTTGGGAGGGGCGACTCCAGTGAGATGTCCTCCATCAGAGGGTTAATGTCTACAGGTTCCGGGAGGGGTTCAGGGTGGCTCAAAGAAAGGAGAACATGTTTCTTAAGGTCTCTCCGATGAGCTGCGTGAAATCTGCGCTTATTTAGATGTCTAAGGAATTTCTCTCTATCCTCAGTGGTAAACGAGGTAGAAGGGTGATCTGGCGTTGTGTCCTGGACCATTGGTGCCGAAGGGCGATCTCTCAGCGCCAAGAGATGATCTGTGGACGTCGAGCGTTGTCGATGTTGAGGGAGTGATGTCGACGTCGAGGCAAGCGCCAACATCGAGGGAACGGTAGAAGACTGGGGTGGTGAGATTCTTCTTGATGTCGAGTGCCGAGACTGTCCACTAGAGGCAGTGTTCGAAGGTACTTTGAGCTATGGAGGTATGGACGTCGATGCTGAGGGAACAGCTCTAGAAGTCATGGCTTGAATCAATGTTTGCAGGCAAGATACAATCAGTTTATTGTCTTGTCGTCTGGCCTCGTCTTGCTCATTTAAGTACTGCCATGGGAAGGCAGGCATTGGTAGAGGCAAATTTAATGGTCTTGCGGTAGACTCTGGTTGGGGGGAAGCCATCCAATGCACCCTGGGGGGCTGGTAAGGCGAACCTGTAAACCTTAGGTCTGTTTCCCCCTCAGCATTGTATAAAGGGGAACCTATAGTCAATGGCGAGATAGGTGTTGAGAAGCCTGTAGAGTGCAGAAGAGGTTCATCTGAGGAGGATGTGGGGGACAATGAGCAATCCACTAAAAATAGTTGAGCATCTTTTCACCTTTTCGAGGGAGGAGAAAGGGGGGCTGAAGATATGGAGGATCTTTCACCCACAGACTCCGTGGAAATTGTCGGGGCGGCTGACACCATCACCTCAACTCCAATACTAGGCACTGTTGGGGAGACAGGCAGAGGTTTCTGTCTACCTGATTTTTCCAATTTACCTTCAAGTTCCTTAAGTAGCATGGGGAGATGGAGGGATCTTTCCCTCAGAGACTTAGACTTCAGAAGTAAACATTCTGGGCATTCGCTCGGGTCGTGTTGAATGCCTAGGCAGACGAGGCACTGGCCATGGGGATCCTTCGTGGTCATTTTTCTACCACATGAGAAACGTTTCTTAAAACTGTGGTGAACGGTCACCCTAATGAGAATGAGTGAGCTAGGAAAGCTAGTAAACTGTGAAAGCGGTTGGAAGGAACTGTTGGGTTTCGGCGGGAAGGTACCTTATGTAGGGTGGGGGTGCGTGAACATCATGTGGTTTTCAAACTAGTGAGCTGGGGCAGTCTGCTCCTGACTGTCGTGGAGGACATAGCTCCTGAGAGGCTGCTAGGAAGGGTTCCTGAATGAAAGAGGTCTGGACCAGAGGGCCTGAAGAGTGCCTGGATGTATAGTGGTGTGGACTGGGGCTTGCAAGGGCTGTGTGTTTCACCTGCCTGAAGGTTCCCACCAGAGGCCTGGATTGGAGGGGGGTTGCTGCCACTCATCCTGAATCCCTCCCCTCCCCCCCTGCTGCAGGTATAGTTGCAAGGCCAGGACCCTAGGGTGCAAACCCTTGGGTGCCTGCCGAAGGGTGACAACTAAGGGTGCTGCCCTTGTGCAGCCCTTGAGAGCCCGTGGAGACCCAAGCCGACTACGTGGCAAAAGAGCGTGGGAGCAGGACAGCGGGACGAGGGCCCCAAGGGATTGCCACCATCCCAGGTTGCCTGCCTGTGCCCTAGACCACCCTGCCACGTACCCCAGTGCAAGCCCAAGCCGCTAAGCTTCTTTGTCTTCTGGGAACCAGTATTCAATGGGGAAGAAGGGGAGGACTGAGAGGATGGAAACTCGTTCATAAACCAGAGACCTTCCGACTGGCAACGAGACCAGCTGAGCCGAGTTTGACACCGGGTGATCTGCATCTGCGCAGACACCAACGCGGCTCCTTAAAACATCGCCAAGTCTACGGCAACGCCGTAGTCACGTGCCGGTGCATCACGCCTAAGGGCGTCGCGCCCTTGTGCGCGGGCTTAGGCGTGGGCGGGGCAGTGGGGTCTACAAGCTCTGTGTGGGGAGGCAGCTGATTCCCTATGGGCAGGAAGGGGCAAAAGTCAGGGATGGAAACCCGAGTGCAGTCCCGAGCAAAGCAACAGACCCTGGAAAGTTTTTTGCAGGGCCCCAGGGCTGCGCCCGAAAAAGCGGATAGATCAGTAAGTCTCCTTCCCTCGGTGGAGGAGCCGGAACCGAGGTTGGAGCAGGTGACCCCTGAGCCTACATCTGCTTTATCCACGGCCCCAGTCCCTGTGGTATCTGTGGCCTCACCCGTAGGGCCTTTGTCTCCTGTTATCAATTCCAGTATGGACTTTCTTTGGGAACACATGGGTCGACAATGTGACGTTATGGGGGATTCAGTGTCTAGATTATATGTCCAGCTGGAGAATGTAAACACTGGCCGGGTCCCTGGGTCCTGGGCCCTAGTGGTCCCAATTTATAAGAAGGGCCATAGATCAGATCCAGCAAATTACAGGCCAATCAGTCTCCTATCAGTAATATCCGAGGTATATGCAAAATACCTTTTAGGGAAACTGACCGCCTGGATGGTCCAGGACAAGATTCTCTCGCCTGAACAAGCGGGATTTCAACGGGGCTGCTCGACTACTGAGCATTGCTTTACTCTCCAATATCTTGCCACCAAGGATAGGGCCCGAAATGGGGCCATGTATGTAGCCTTCTTGGACCTAAGGGCAGCATTCGATTCTGTCGATCGGTCGGCCCTTTGGGAGAAGTTGCAGAAGTCGTCTATTGATAAGCGACTCCTGGCCTTGCTCCACTCTCTACATGAAAATTCGGCTATGGTAGTAAAAATGGATAGGCAAGGACATATTACCCCTCCAATTTACACCTCAAAGGGGGTCCGCCAGGGATGTGTATTGGCCTGGGCACTCTTCAATTATTTTATTGATGACATTATTCCGTTCATGGCACAATCTCACTTTTTTCCACCTAAGCTAGCAGCCCGTGCCGTTGGCTGTCTCTGCTACGCAGATGACATAGCTTTGCTATCGCAAACACGTGTAGGGCTCTTGCGACAACTACAGGCCTTCGTGGCTTTCTGCCAGTCTAAGCAACTGGTCATTAATCATGCAAAATCAAAGATAATGTTTTTTTCCTCTTTCAGGAAAATCCAGAGCTGGATGGTTGAGGGTATCCTGCTACAGCAGGTTCAGGCCTTCAGGTACTTGGGAATTCTTTTTCATAAATCAGGCTCCTGGCAGGAGCATGTTAAGAGTGCCTTATGATCGGCTCAAGCTTCTGCTTTATCAATAAATAGACTTTTCGCTAAGCAGGGCAGGACGGCTGTCCTCCCAGCGCTTCGGGTTCACACCAGTAAAGTAAGGGCCCATCTTTTATATGGGGCTGAGTTATGGGCTCCCACTCACTCTAGTCTGGTGGATAGAGT